>BGNK01000939.1:2260-186995 GCA_003297005.1 Symbiodinium sp. clade A Y106
CTGGGAGGACGAATTTGCAGCTTTAGTTGCATCAACAAACCCAAATAACAACATTGAAGCAGCACCCTAAACTGAAGGAGAAGGCACCCCGAAGCATCATGGCAATGGGGGCCTATGATATATTGCGCAACCTGAAGTACCCTAAACTCTGGGGTGTACCCTAAACTCTAGAACCTAAACCCTAAAATCCTAAAACCCGAAAAGACTATTCCTTATTATGGGTAACCCTAAACCCTAAGATCCTAAAACCCTAAAACCCTCTTCCTCAGTATGGGTAATGCAGGATTCTGTGCAGAAGCATAGAGCCGAACCCAGGCACTTCAATACACGAACACAGGATTTTTGCAGAGCGGCTTGAGTTGCTCTTGATCTGGCTTACTGTACTAGAAGGGTCTTGATAATTAGAATACGGTTTTTGAGTATACTGTAATGCAGTTATAGTAAAAGGAACCCTAAGCTATACTGTTGGTAATCCAATATACCCCGTAACTTTGCCACTGAGAATGCTCACCTCGTAGGTGTAGGTGCAGGGTCTGNGAGTATACTGTAATGCAGTTATAGTAAAAGGAACCCTAAGCTATACTGTTGGTAATCCAATATACCCCGTAACTTTGCCACTGAGAATGCTCACCTCGTAGGTGTAGGTGCAGGGTCTGCATGGGTTCAGCGGCCCACGCCTCTTTCCTTCTGTTTTACTGGTAGTTGTATTAGTTTCAAGAGCAATAGATAGCAGCAGTATTCGTAGCAGCAATCGGCGCAGCAATGTCAACAGCAACGGTAGTACTAGTGGTATTAAGCCCCTTCTAAAAGCCTTCTTGACGTCNGTATTAGTTTCAAGAGCAATAGATAGCAGCAGTATTCGTAGCAGCAATCGGCGCAGCAATGTCAACAGCAACGGTAGTACTAGTGGTATTAAGCCCCTTCTAAAAGCCTTCTTGACGTCTGCAATAGGCTATAGATGAGTTGACGAAAGATCTTGCTTTTCTGTATTGAATAGATCCTGATGTACCTCAGACAGATAAACGAAGGCAAAAGAAAAATGCTTGATGGGCCTGCATCCCAGCATCCCTATCATAATCTCTACACATGGCCGGGGGGTTATTGCTCAGGGATCTAGATTAAGCTTGACTTCATTGACTGGTAGCAACAGCGGCAATTCCAAATCTCCGACTCGTTCTTGACAATGGAGTTCGTCCATCAGTTGCACATTAACATTCTTGACAATGGAGTTCGTCCATCAGTTGTACATTAACAGCAGAAGCGATGTTAGAGCAGATAGATGATCAGCACTTGTCATCATCGTGTGCGCCGCAAGATGCAAGTGCATCTCAGCAATCAACCCAATCGCCAGAGTCGCAACAATGACAGCACGAACTGCATCGACACAGCAAGTTGTATTATGCAGCAAGAAGAGCAGCCATCGAGATAGTGGCAATACGAAGTAATGGAAATCCTAGTTACCATGCCGTAGGCGCTTTCATCGTCATATTCACAGCAACAACAGGTCCTCGGATTATGGTGATGAATAGGATGATGGTGGTGCCAGTGCTGGTTGTATGGAACGCTGTGAGAATCATGATAGAGCTGACGCTCGATATGCATATTGGCAACGACAACTGGTTACTGCTGCAACAGCGGGGCTAGCAATAGCACAGACACTTGCCACAGCGAGTTGTAGCGACAGGAGTTCCAGCAGGAGGAGCGCAACCCAGTATAGGAACGATAGCAATGATGGGATTATAGACATAACCAAGGATTGCTATAATTGAATTAGTGCGAACAGCTAGATCACCACTGGTGAATCCTACTTCGTCAGCAGCATGCCAACTAGCAACTAGAACCACAATTGCCGTATTGCCAGACCCCCAGTCGCTGTGAGAATAGCAAGAGCGAGACAGCGCGTCTGGGCACGCGCCCTTATTAAAGAGTTTTGACGGTGGCAGAGACCAGGCTCCGGGTGGAACGTGAAACCCTGGGGTTTACGGACCCAAGGGGTCCTAGGTACTGTTATGGGGAATACTTCCCCAAATCATAATAGTAATTCCTAATATGGAAAGCCTACATTCTACTATATAGGTACTGTAGACCCTTTGGGGGAGTGTCTAGGTTGATTGGCGTCGGAATCTGTTTTAGAGTTAATTCCTCGTGAGGATATGAAGTGCAATAGGCTTCGACATCGTTTTCGCACATGGAAAAGGCAGCTCGAGAACTCAGGCTCATGATGGCTTTGTTTGCCCTTTTGTTCTGTGTCTGGAGGGCTCGGCCGGGAGGCGTTGTGGTTTGCCGCATGTTGCCACTTGGTTGGAATCTTTCTCGATTCGTTGTTCTGTGGGCTGGTGGATCAAATCCGAGCAATCGAGTAGAACGACGGATGTTGCAGGCGTTTCCTGTGCTTGACTAAACCTTAAACCCTCAACCCTAAACCCGAAACCCTAGACCCTACACGCTAAACCCTAAACCCTAACCAGGAGCTTCCCGAGCCCAGTCTCTGTGCGAAAACACACTGCAAGGCAGCACTTGCGATCGCAACCGTGATCGACAGGTTTAGGGCTTTGGGTTTAGGGTTTAGGGTCATGATTTCTTCGAGCTGGGAAAGAAACAGTGCATCTTCTGCTACGGAGTGTGAGATAGAGGCATTAACATAGGGGCCTAAATAATTACCTGTACTATGTTGGGGGTTCCTTATTGTACGTATAGTACAATGGGCCCCAAAACCCTATTCTGATTATTAAGGCCCGTACATTAGACAGCTCTTTGTTCACTGCAGTCCTCTCTGTCTATGAGGGGTGTGACTGAACCAGCTCGGAGTTGGCAAGCATTTGACAGTGCAAGTTGAGCTCACCGCACCCCTGTGTGATGTGTGCAGTGACATGCCTACAGTCTCCATTGTAGTTCCTTTTGTCTTAACCATAGTTAAGTTAACATCTCATAATTCTTGTTACAAGAAAAGCAGGAACTGCAACGGAGGGGATAGGTGCAATTCATTTCAGTTCAGATGTCCTAGACTTGCTCCATCGAATCTAGAAAGCAGCTGGCTATGAGAAGGAGCTTCAAAACTTCTACGAGACGTTCCTAGAACAGATCCACCTAATTATTGTTTAAACGCCAGAATAGGGTTTAGGGATGTTGTGGTAAAGTCATGTCAAAGAACCTAAGGAAGAACATTGGTGATTATGCAGGCTTCAACAATAGTCGTGAGTAGAACCTTGTAAGGAAATCCATCTGAGGCTGGCACTGCAGCGTCTTGTTCAGATCTCGAAAGCCCTGTACCTTATAACCCTAAACCTCGTAACCTATAAACCATAAGCCTTGGCGTTCTTCGGTACTTTGACTTTTTAGGTTTCTTTTTGAACGGTAATAAAGAGGCTAAAAGTTTAACTTTTTGGAGGGGTTCACAAGTCGGCCAAGAAACCTCAGTATGTAACCCTGAATCCTGTGACCAGCGTACTAAATCCTACTACAGCCATGCAAGGAAGAGGCAGCTTGGGCTCAACCCTATGCCCTAAACCCCTAAACCCCTAAACCCCTCACCCCTCACCCCTCACCCCAAACCCTAAACCCTAAACCCTAAACCCTAAACCCCTAAACCCCTAAACCCCTCACCCCAAAGCCCCAAAACCCTACACCCTGAACCCTAAACCCCTTGTTGCATTGTGTCTGGAGCGATCGGTCGGCAGGGGGTGGGCGTTTAGGGCTAAGGGTTTACCTTGAACTGCCGAAACCTGCTTTCTCTTTGTCATAGTTGGCGAACATTTTTCATTTTTATCGGTAGCAAAACCCAATAAGGAACACACATTTTAATACTATCCCAACCATGAACTAGTTCTTGTAGGGTCCTGTGAAATTCCATAAATCAGGGCGCGTACTAAGAAACTACAAAGAAGTTGAAAGTTGGTGATGGTAGTTTGAGGTAGAGGTTTAGAGGGGTTAGGGAAGCAAGGGGCTTAACTCCGGCGATGATAGACAGGGCACGTTTTGAGTTGACGTCGGTCTAGCCCAAGGTTCTTATCGGATTTTATGACGGGTCCTTGTAACGTCTAATCATAAGGGTGCATTTCTTGTCATAGAGGCCTCGGAAAAGCAGAAATCCCCATCTACCTTAGGGACCCTGAATCGAAGTTCAGGTATCTTCCCATTGGTAACTAGATTTTGAACGGCCCTGGTTGGGACGAGTGTTCTGCTACGTAGCACCGTTTTCCTTGATGTCGATCCCATCAGCGGCCCTCGGGAAACCTAGTCGAATGAGGCTTTTTCATACAATACTGAAGAACTCTTCTACCCACAATCTAAATTATTGCAGAAGCCCTTTTCGAACCTTTATGGAAGCCCAATAGATCCTCCATAGGATCCCTTACCGGGGCACTTGTAAGGACCTAGGAGGATTTTATGGATCCCGATGAAGCTAACCCTGAGCCCTAACCCTAAGGGTCCCAAAGGACCCAATAATTGGGCTTTTGGGTTATGGATAGTAGTTCCGTAGGTTAATATTTCGGTGACTATATGCCTAAACCCTAAACCCTAAACTAGGTACTTAGACCCTTAGGGTATGGTTTCATGCACCCCCATGAGGCGATCACCTTCGACGTGGAGTTGCCAGAAGGACGCCGTGAGGGCGGACGAACTCGAGATGGCCAGGCCCGAATTAGGACTCTTAGAGTTTACCCTAAGGGTCCAGGTATCTCCTTAGGAGGGTCCGGAATCTTTTGGGGAGAGCCCTTGGGTCTCTTTGGGGTCTCAGAAACCCTACATTTTGAGGTTCCTTAAAGTGTTAGGACTCTTAGAGTTTAGGGTCTAAGCCCCTGGGGTTTTGGGTTTACAGTTTAGGGTTAGCTGAAGTGGAGGAGGGGGGGTGGGGGGCGGCAGTGCCTTGCATTCCGCTAAACGAATAATTCTACTTCAAGAGGCAACGGACCAAGAAAGTAGCCTCGAGAGAGAGAGTTGAAAACAGAAGACAAACTAGCGAGGGTTGAAGATTCTGGAAGTACTAGTTGTCACTTTACTTATGGCCTACTTAGGTAGGGCTTGAGCAGTTTTATGGTGGGGCTTTATATGCATGTAGACGAAAAGACCTATCTTTTTTGTCTCCTTTACTATGGTTTCTATATATAGTTCCTAAAAAGGTAGATCTCCTGGGCTACAGGTATATCTTGCGCCGTTGAGGTTTTGGTGGTTCGGTATGCAGCGCTTGTTGTGATTCAGTGCACGTTGTCACCCGCCTGTTCATTTCTGTTTCGAGTGGCCAGGCCAACAGTGATATCCTAAACTCTAAATCCTCCAATAATCGCCGCCCTCCTGCTGACTCGACTTCAACCCTAAACCCTAAACCCTAAACCCTAAACCCAAACTCTAAACCCCAAACCCTAAACCCTAAACCCTAACTCTACACCCTTAAATGCAAAGCGGCAGTCCTTCGTCAGAATCGGCAAGCTCCAGGAGCAGTCACCCACGGTTCAATGCACACACCGAAGTTTTTCTGCTGGAGAATGAGTGAACCCTACACCCTAGACCCTTTACCTTAAAACCTTGAACCCTAAACCCTCATCACTTTAAGCTAGAAACCTAAACCCCAGAACCTTGAACCATGAATCCTTGAAGCCAGAGAGTTGCAACATCATTATCCTCGTGCCCTTCAGGTAAAGTATAGGAAATCCTAGCACTAATCCTCCTTAGTCCATGTTCCAGCTTTCTGTGGTTCACTATCCCAAAGGCTCCAAGGTACTGTTGTGGGGAATACCTTCCCAAATCATAATAGTAATTCCTAATATGGAAACCCTACATTCTACTACATAGGTACTTTGGACCCTTTGGGTATTGAACCTGGATCCTTCCTCAGGTCTTCTCATGGCAAGGCCAACTCGTTTGCTCCCGCGGATGCCCGCACTTCGAGGGGACGGCGCGGAGTTGGGAAACCCAGAAGTTTATAGGGATGAGGACTGTTATGTAGGGTTGTTGTTTTTTTGGGGCTGTTGAGGGTTTAGGGTTTAGAGGTCTGGTGCTGTTGAGAATTTAAGGTGTAGGGTTTAGGGTGTTGGGGCTGTTGAAGGTTTAGGGTGTCGGGTTCAGGTTTCTTGGGGCTGTTGAGGTTTGAGGGTTTAGAGTTTGGTGTGGGGCTGTCGAGGGTTTACGGCTTTGGGTTTGAAGTTGTGAGGGTTTAGGATTCAGAGTTTTGGTTTTAGGTTCTGTTGAGGCAGATATTTGAGTGATAAGCCCTTCCTCCCTTGATATATGTTCGCATAGTATAGGCACGTGAATCAGTGAATGATTACCAGCATTATTTTCTAGATTCGAGGGCTCCTTTCGTATCTGTACGGCAATATGCCCCCAAACCCTATAGAATCAAGGCCTCCCTATCATGCTCACGGTTTAGATGCTCTCTTGGCTTTGGCTTAGCTTAACCCCACATAGCGTACCTTTTTAAGGACTTATACAACGAAATCATATCGGAGTTTCCGAAAATAGGGGACCCTAATATATATATATATATATATGTGCCCTGAATGGTAGGATCCTTATTAAACGGACCCCAAAACAAGGTCGGAAACTCCCATAAAAGGCAGGTCATTTGGGATCCACTTTCAAACGTGCTAAGAGAGGGGAGTTCGACTTGCGGCTGCTCTTTAGTGCAAGGATTTGCGCGGTGTAGGCTTTAGGAGTTTACCAGGACGCCCCCAAAAAACCCTTTAACAGAGTCCCTATGGCCCTTCATAGTGGGTATTTGGGGTATGTTACAGTAGAATCCAGAAAGTTGGAACATCATTATCCTCATTCCCTTAAGGTAAAGTATAGGAGATCCCAGCACTAATCGTCCTAAATCCATGTTCCAACTTTCTGGGGTTCACTATACTTACCTTTGGTTAGTAGGGAATGGAGGAATGGGGTACAATTATAACTACTGTTGCTACCATTCTTCCATTCCCTACTAACCAAAGGCAGGTATAGAGGGTAGTTGAGGGGTCTAGGTAGGGTTCAGGGCCAGGCCAATAGTTTGGGTGGCTAGTGAGGACGTATCTCTTCGCAGTGCCTACCTTTGCTTAGTAGGGAATGGAAGAATGGTAGTAATAGTAGTTATAATTGTACCCCATTCCTCCATTCCCTACTAAGCAAAGGTAAGCGAAGGCTTTAGGTGTGAAAGGGTTTTGAGGTCCAGGGCATTCTGAAGCTCAGGAGCCGACAGGCCTGCCAGGATGTAGAGTCTAGCGGTCTAATGTAAATGTTTAGGGCTTAGGGTTGACTTGAGTCAGGAATAACTTACCCCTGGAATCCTTGTATTCCACTTATAATGGAGAGAATGTGTCTTTTCTGATGGCCAAGTTATTCATCTTGTGTTTAAAGCTTCACATCTTACTGTCTGGCGCCGAAGTATCTGAATTAGCGAGGCGAGACGCGGTCCCGAAATAATGAAATTTGTGAGCTCACGCGAGGCGCGGTGAGCCTAGATTGGTTTGCCAAATTATTGTAATTTAGCCAGTACTGTAGATTCCCTTCAGACTTCTCAGTGTGCTTAAACCCTAACCCTGTGAATCTTAGCCCAAAAGCCACACGAGCCTGAGCCTTGAAGCCTCGACCAACACCTGAGGTCGCGTCAGCGACCTTGCCTACGAATGGTGCCCAGCTTCATATGGGAGTTTCCGAAATGAGGGGTATCTTATTTTGGGGCCCTTATAATCAGGATCCTACTGTTGAGGGTGCTATATTCGGTTCCCCCAATTTTCGGACCCCCCCCCCCCATATCTTACGAGTTTAGGGCATAGGGGTTGGTCAGGGTTTGGGGAGTAAGGGGGTCGGGCTTATAGGGGTTAGGGTGTAAGGGCTTTTAGGGTTGGAGTGTAGGGGTTGGGGGTTTGCACTTAGTGTTGATGCTGAAATGTCGACAATTTCAGCAAGATGGTTCTTAACTATTTGGCAGCCTTAGTGCGTTTCATACTAAGTATGCCAGAACCCTCAACCCATCACTGCTCTGATTGTTAAACATCGAAATTGCATCATTGGTTTGAGTCTTCTGTATGGTTCAGTCGTGTAAGTTGCGAGTGTTGGGTTCAATCTCGTTTCCTTATAGGATGCGAGCTGGAGCTTTGAAAATTTCGGCTGACAACATGCTTAAGTGCAACCCTAAATCCTAAACCCTAAATCCTAAACCCTAAATCCCTAAATCCTAAACCCTAAAGCCTATATCCTAAACCCTAAACCCTAAATCCAAAAGGGCTGGTATGCCACGATGCCCGGCTTTCGATTTGGGGGATTCTGGGCTCCGTTTTTTGTCTCAGCCGTCTGGGTTTCTCGTGTGTCGCGTGCTTGCATTAGGCGAAAGATCGTCGGGTTTAAGACTCAGGCTCTAGACTTTAAGGACCTATAGACCCTAAACCCCGAAATCCCAAAACCTAAACCCCTAAACCCTGAACCCTAACCCCATAAACCCCTAAACCCTAAACCCTAATGTGCTTTACGACTTTAGACCTCCAGCGTAGCTGCAGGTCGAGGCCCATCCTTCGAACCGAGAGCTTTGAATCTTCCCTAAGGGTCCAGGAATCTCTTTAGGAGGGTCCGGAATCTCCTAGGGAGAGCCCTTGGGTCCCTTCGGGGTCTCAGAAACCCTCAATTTTGAGGTTCCCCAATTTGTTAGGACCCTTAGGGTTGAATCCTCGGAAGTTCGAACAGGGGTCGCTGTGGCGTTCTTCAGGGATGTTAAGTGGGGTTGATGGACCCCTAACCCTAAACCCCTAAATCCCTAAGCCCCAAACCCTAGGGTGTATAAGGGATCTGTGTGGGCTCGATAAGGGCTCTAGAAGGGTTCTATCGCGGCTTGAAACAGGTTTTGGGTAGGCTCCCAATCATTCAAGCCTGACGTCCAAAGTTAGGGTTGCGGCGTGTAGGCCAGGAGACTTGAGGCTTAGGATCCACGGGCCGGAATTAGAGTTTACATTAGATTGCAGAGTTTACTGGTCCAAAACCCCAAAGTCTAAGCCTTATGGACCCTCAGCCGAGCATCTCTCCTGTTTGAGTAGCGAGGTGACGCACCACCTTTACCTGAACCCCAAAAGCTTCGGGTTCAGGGCTTAGGGTTTAGGGCTCATTGGGTTTAGGGTTCCGGGCTATGGTTGCTTACTTTTTGCGGTTGATATAAGGCCTTTATAGATCCCTCTGTAGATCCCTTGACAGGAAACCTTACCGAAACCCTACATTCTATGTAGTTGAGGGCTTCCAGTCGGAGGCGCTCGGGGCGCGGCTCCCTCGATCAGAGGCGGCGAGCGCTACCGTGCTACATCAAAACAACCCAGACCCCCGGGAGGATCTAGAAAGTAGATCCCCTAATTTGGGGTTTAGGGTTTAGGGGTAGATCCCCTAATTCGGGACCCTATACTACTAAGGGTACTTTTTAGGAACCCCATTAAGGGATCTACTTTTTGGATCCTCCCGGGGGTCTGGGAACAGCCTTCAGGCAATCAATGCCTCGCTCGAGAAGCAAGTTGCGAAGCTTCTCGGACAGCGAAGCTCTCACAAAGAGAAGAGGAATCGGAAGATTCAGCCGCGCAAAGAACGAGCCCAGTTTGCGAACGCTGATCTGGAAGATGAGGAAGAAGACGAGTGATGCTTTATGTGAAGGTTTTCCCCCTAAACCCTGAGCCTGGATGGAACCCTAAACTGTGAGCAGTTTTCTCTTGATGAGGTGATGGTTCCAAGCCTTCTTCCAGCCAAGAGGCTCTAGAGCCTGTCATGACCTTTGCCGGGAGCTGCAATCCCTGAAACCATCATGCCTGAACCCCCAAGGTGGTACCTGGTACACCCTCATTGCTTCGGGGTTATCCTGATTATATAAGGTTGAAAAGTAGGAAACTACATCCTCTTAAACCTTCTTGGGGCACCTTGCAGAACGCTGCTGCTGCAAAGCCATCAAGCCACAAAGCCCAACAGGTACATCGTTCCGCCGGAGCCAGTAGCGCTGCTGAAAGCACAAGCATTGGACCCTGGGCCTGTCAGTATTTTGTCGTACAAGCTTCAGCCTGGATTTCTGCAAGGGATTTGTAGGCTTTTCTCGAATAGTTATTGAAGTTTCCATAAAGGGGCAACATAGGGCCAACTGTGAGATCTTGATGTAGTGGTATTTCTTGATTCTTCAGCTGAGACTGATGTCTTAAGGTTTCTAGGGTTCAGTTACGGTTGAGTAGGCTTTAGGGCTACTTGCGCTTCAGGGTGGGTTGTAGTTCTATTCTTGAGGTTTCAGGGTCCAGCATCGGGTCTACGAACTTCGGTTTAGGGTTTGCGGGCTTTGGCCTTTCCTGGTGCAGGTCTCAAAGGTTAGGAACCCCAAAAGCACATAAGCATAAGCATTTTATAAGGATATCCCTACCTTATTGGGCTTTATTGCAAGGGGGGGTTATATGGGATGTCCCTATCCTTATTTTTGCTTATGTGCTTTTGTGGGGCCCTAAAAGGATGTTTTGCTGCCGCCTTTGCAGGCTCCCGGTCAGCTCTCATGAAATATGCTGGTGGATACAGCGACAGACTGCAGACAGTCAGCTGTGAGAGTAGCAGCAAGAATTCTGACAGCTGCACCAACCTAAACCCAAAACCCGAATCCTGAAAAAGCCGTTGCTCTGCACGTTCAACCTAAACCTTGAATACAAAGGCGAAGTTAACTTCCCAGGATCTATTTGGAGAGCCTGATGAGGCTCTGCACGGGCCCTAGTGGGCAGCAGGGAGCACTTGGTTCAAAAGGGGAATAGGCGGAGTAGGCCCTATAGGAGTGTGAGGTTAACCTGGGGTTTGTGGGGTTACAGCTTAGGGCTGGCGGTCTGAGTTGGGGACAACCCAGCAACCGGGGTACCTTTGTAGGTCGTAGACACATTGCCCTACCTCAAACCTCTAAAACCTAAAACCTGAAACCTAAAACCTAAGCCCACACGGCTTAAATCCATGTTCATCCCCTTTGCCACCTTCAGCTTTCTCAGGAGCAACCCAGAGAGTCCAATACCCTTTATTCAGGAAGACACCTTTAAATCCTAGGGACCTTCATAGTATGGTTCGAACTCAACTGCCTTGATTGGAACACACTTCAAAACTATAGGGGCCTTCATACTTTGATTTTATATTCCGTACTTGAGGGGTGTTGGGAACTCTTTTAGAAGACGTTTTCAAGAAAAGCCGCAAGCCCCTGCTCCTCAACGGTGATGGAGAAGAGGCGAGTGATTGCCTCAACGAAAAGATCCTTTATTTCCTGAGGTAGCGGAGTTTAGAGTTTATAGGGTATAGGGTTTAGGGTGGGTTGAGAATTCTATACGCAAACAATATAATGCTAAACCTTTCCGACCCTAGCCGCCCTAGCCCAAAACTCTTAGGCCCCAAGAACTAAATCTTGACGTCCAGAACTTGCAGACTCGGACCCCAACCTCACCGTCTAATATCGGGGCTTGAATAATTACCAACACTATTTTCGGGTTCCTTATAATAACCATAGTAGAATACACCCCAAACCCCTGGTCTAATTGATGCGCTTGGTTCCCATTCCCGGATGGAGACGTCGTGTTCGGCTCTGAGGCGACCACAGACGGAGTGGTTATTTGTGTGACTTACGCAGAAGTACATCGTAAGTACTGCAACAAGATAGAATGTTGCGTGCAGCGTCGGGAATAATTAGTAATGAACATGCTGTAGGACGTGCGGTGGGCCTGTGACACGTTCATTGCCTACTGATTTTGAACCGCAAACGCTGTGGTGCGGCGCGCTTGCCGACTATGTAGCCGTTGTACACGTCATGAGATGGTTTGCTTCCGGTTCGGCTAGCCTCTCCTCCTGTACGCACGCTGGCAGGCAGCTGACTACTTTGCTGAGTGCAAGCGCAAGGGCGGAGCAGAAGCAGTGCGAAGGCAGTGATTCGTGCAACGCGCTTCATGAGATGAACTGCCGGTATTGTGATGACTGACGGCATACTCTGCACTCACAATCAGGAACAAGACCCACTGCATGATGGATGAGATCTGCTGGCTCATCGACCAAAATCTGTGCCGATTGAGTAGTCTGAACGAAGACCAGAGGACATGAACTGCAGTTTGGGGGGGTGGGGNGGGGGGCAGGCGCCCTTGGACCGAAATGTTGAGAAGCTGGACTGCAACCAAAGCCGAAGTGAATGTCCACAATGGTGGAAGAGCAAATCGGCGCAAGAAAGCGCAGAGGCAGTCGGAGCCGATGGCGCTGAAGGACCCTAAACCCTAAACAGCTGAGCCCCTAAACGCTTAAACCCCTAAACCGCCAAACCCTATAAAGTGCGACGCCGCCAAGGAGACCGAAAGGCATCGCCAAACTGGCGGAAGAGGCTCTGGTGGAGACTCCAATATCCCTTAATTAAGGAAGATACATCAAATTATAGTAGGCTCCCCTATATGGTTTAAGTTAAAAAATATAGTCCTTGATTAAGGGATCTTGGAGTTTCTGGGTAGAGTGCGGGAGCGAGATGCAAGAGAAGCTTCTGCGTGGCTGGCTTCGGGCCGTCGGCACAGCTCCGAAAGCGCCAAGACTGTGGCTGCTCCATGTCGTCAGACGGCCGAGCCACGGAAACGCAACGCCATATACCATATAGCAAGATTAAGAACAATACTACGAGTAGTGCATATGTATATATATGTACATACTCACATAAATCTATATATATATATATATACACAGAAATTTCCTACTTTATCCTGCCCTCTTGCTACGTACTACGCTATACGATGCTAGACTATGCTACCCCATGTCACCATGCTACAGTATGCCCTACTCTTTCACTATGCTATACCAAACTATACCATGCCAAATTAACCCACCAAAACCTATTTTTTGTAGGGTCTTTGTAGAATCTATATTAGGGTTTGTGATAAGAACCTACAACAAAGTAGGGTTTAGTAGGTTCAGGTACTACCCAGCAAAGGCTCCAACCCTCAAGACTCGCACACACCCTCCAAATTTAGAATGTATAGGGCTCCTTCAACAAAGGTTACCTGAATGGGTACCATAATGGTTGCCATATGGGTTATACTTAAGGGTTGCACTGAGCTCCTGATTTCCTCAGGATGCGGCCATACAGCTTGCTGTCTTTCAACAGCGCTTCCGGCATCAGTTGGTTTAATGATTCAGGATTCGGGCGCTTGTAGAGTGTAGGTTTTGTGTTTGGAGTTTCAAGTTTACGGTTGAAGGGGCGGTTTATGGTTTAGGGTTTGGAGGTTTAGGGGTTTAGGGGGTTCAGGATTTAGGGGTGAAGAGGTTTCGGGCTTCAGGGTTTAGAGGTTCAGTGAGAATGACATCCGCAGCTAATGAGTTAATGGCAGCAACAGTGTCCGCGAAACAAAAAGACGCTGCACCACCAGTACTATAGGGTAGTAGTCTGTTTTCGCGACCGAAAACTCAGAACTTCGAAACCATTCAGCCCTAAGCCCAAAGCCTTGAAACTCTTCATCTGAAGCCCAAAGCCCACAAAAGCCCTGAAGCCCGAAACCTTGGGTCCTTCCCCCCCCGCTTCCCTTGAAGCCTCATTGACAGCATCCCGAACCCAGCAGCCAGTTGGTTTCTCTGGCCCCAAGATGGAGCATTTTGCTCGGGCGTTGAGGTGCAGGGGGATGGGGAAAGCCGGGGGCTGTTCTGGCACCTAGAGTTATGGGGTAGTTGAGCCCTCATGCTCGCTGATAATGTATTCCCCATAAGCCCTACACCCTAAACCCTGACCAATAGGCCATGTCGCTTGGCTAAAACAGGGATCCTGCTGTTAAGTCTGCAAAGAAAGTGGTCATCCTTTGGTATTTGGACCTACAATTATGTAAGATGAGAATGTTCTAAGGAAACCATCAAAAAAGGGGACTATCGAACAATGCCGAGCATTCAGGGCGTTGCCTGTGTACTTAATAAAGAAGAAACCCTGAAGCCTAGCAGGGGTTTTATGGATTTTCGGGCCGGCTTTGGATGAAGTCGGGTTCCTGAGTTCGAGAGCCTAGGGGTTAGAGTTCAACGTCGGGTGTACGGTTTCGGGTTGAGGTCTAGGGTTTCTGTGAGTTTGAGAGGTTACCTGCGAAGTTGTTGAAATTTAGTTCAAGGTTTTTGGACACCCTCAACCAGGTAAGCCTCTTTGACCTCACGCCTAAAACCCTTAACAGCACTGGGAAGCGAGCCCACTGACATAAACACAGCCGTGATCACTACGTAGGCCCCTGGTCAGCAACCCCCTCCCTCAATCAGGATTGGAGCAGGGATCCATTTTTGTGGGCCTCAAAGGACGAGGGAGTGTTAACCATTGCTGTTACATTAAAGGAACCTAAACCCTGATCCCTAGGTCCTATAAACCCTAAACTGTAAACCCTAAACCCTTAACCCTAATCCCTTTAAGCCCTGAACCCTACACCGCAAGCCCCTCCTGCATGAAGGCTTCCACCAGCTGAAGGCCGTGTCTTTGCTGGACTTTAGGGTTTAGGGTTTGGGTTTCCTTCCGGAGATACCAGTGAATGGAACATTCTACCATGAAAACCCTATCTCACATAAGGCTTAGGGTTTGTAGCTTTCGGGTTTGGGGTCTTGCATATTTTCGGATGTTTCAAGGATCCATCCTGGTTAGGCTGTGTACGCTTCTGGGCTCAGGATTTTGGCGTTTCAGGCTGTCGGGAGGAAATATTCAGAAGCAATTGCTTTTCAGACTTCCCGCGTTCACGTAAAGGACCAGGTTCCCAATCAGTAGGGTTCCCAACGGGTCCAAGTATCACTATGGTATATACTTAGACCCCCAAAATACCCTATAAGTGTATACCATAATGATACTTGGACCCTTTGGGGTTGTAGGTACAAGAACCATTCAGAGCACAGTATTCGGGGCTTAAGATCTGCACTCTTTGGACGCAGTTATGTTGGACCTCGGAATGTCCACGATAAACAGGCAAAGCTTTTCAACAACCCGGACATGAACCGCCCCACACGCACACACACACGCACACAGACATCTGCAAGGATAGCACGGCGGTCTGAATAGTTCGTAGCAGCATCCTTAAGCCTTATTATATTCCCTTATACTGTAACTGAAAGAGGTCAGACCCTAAACCCTAAACCCCTGTCAGATGCCCCGAAACCGTGGTCGAATCATGTAGGTCCCCTATACAGCTGTATCTCGAATGGGCAGGTCAGTCTGGGTCGGTCCAAGAAGATAGTCGAGGTCTAAAATGGGTGCCGGGGATAGGGTTTGGGGTGGGGGGGCTATATTAATATTGAGTTTAGGGAGTCGGGTGTATTTTGGGTTTAGGGCTTTCGGGTTAGTTTGGCAGGACGAATCTATGTACACGAGTGGGGCTACAGGGTTTTCTCCAAAGCCCCAAACACCAAAAGTCTGAAACACCACACGACACAGACGAACCCTACACCCGAAACCCGGCGAGCCGCACATACCCCAAAACCCTAAACCCCGTACAAGCCTAAACCCCAGACCCCACTAGAACCATCTAGAACCCACTAAACCCCAAGCCATCCTGGACAATGACAGCTTAAACCCAAAGACCAGCTTAAACCGAAAGCCCTTGTTTGTACAAACCTGACAAGAGCCCCTATAGACAGTCTAGAACCCTACATGCCTCAAAATGCCCCACCCTAGACCCAAAAAACTACCTTGAACCCTTGAATCCCTGTCAAAGCCCTCACAAAACTTTCCTCCTAAACCCCTCCTATACATATAGTCTTCAATGGATCCTAGATGTAAAGTTGGTGACCAAGAAGAGGAACTGCAATGGAGACCATAGGACCCTAAACCCTGGACCCTGAACCCTAAACCCTAAACCCGGAACCCTGAATAGCCTCAACCCTAAACCCGTAGGCCCTAACCTAGAACCAGTGACCCTACACCCTCAACCCCTAAACCCTCAACCCTATAAGCCCAAAACCCCAAACCCACCTGAAACCAGTCCCTAAAGGGTCCAAGTAGTCCTTATTTATGGACCCAAAGTGCTATAATAGGGAGTACTTGGACCCTTAGGGAGGGAAAACCTAAAACTAAACCCTAAACCCTATAACCCCCAAAACCCAAAACCCACCAGTGAAAACACTCAGCCGCTCGAAAGGTAGGGGGCCTATTGTAGAACCCTGTTGTAAATCCCTGTTACCCTAAGGGTCCTAACACTGTAGGGAACCTCAAAATGTAGGGTTTCTGAGGCTTACAAGGACCCCAAAATAAGGTACCCTTTTTTCGGAAACCCCCATGACATAGGGTCTTGGAGCCCCAGGAAAGCACCAAACAATAACCCCCCAAAATTGAGGGTTTCTGAAACCCCAAAGAGACCCAAGGACTCTCCCTAGGACATTCCGGACCCTCCTAAAGAGATACCTGGACGCTTAGGGTATAGATCCCTTATAGTACCCTTTAAAGGACCCCTGCTCGTAAGGTAAGGAGCCGACTTCGCCTCGACAGTTAGCAGCGGCAGGGGGCTCGGAGGGGAGCTTGCCTTCCGGTGTCAGGGGGCCTTTAAGGGATCTATAATATAGGGATGAGGGTTCCTTTTTTCAGGGAGTCGTTAAGGGATCTAGAATACAGGGATGAGGGTTCCTTTTTTGAGGCTACCTTTGAGGGATCCGTTGAGTTTATGTAAAGGTTTGGGGTTCATGTTTTTAGGGGATCTATCATATAGGGATTAGGGTTCCGTTTCAGGGTGCCTTTAAGGGATCCTTTAAGGCATCTAGAATATCGGGATGAGGGTTCTTGTTGTAGGCTACCTTTCAGGGATCCTTTAAGGGATCTATCATGTAGGGATAAGGGTTCCTTTTTTTGGCTACCTTTAAGGGATCCATTAAGGGATCTATCATGTAGGGATAAGGGTTCTTTTTTTGCGCTACTTTTAAGGGGGCCTTTAAGGGATCTATATAGGGGTGAGGGTTCCTTTGCTAGGCTACCTTTGAGGGATCCGTTGAATTTATGTAAAGGTTTAGGGTTCATGTTTTTAAGGGATCTATCATATAGGGATTAGGGTTCCTTTTTAGGGTGCCTTTAATTAAGAGATCCTTTAAGGGATCTAGAATATAGGGATGAGGGCTCCTTTTTAAGGGTACCTTTCAGGTATCCTTTAAGGGACTATGTAGAAGTTGTGGGTTCGGGTTTTAGGTTTCGCTTTGCAAGATTAGGCTTCGGGTTTTGGGTAGAGGTTTTTAAGCACCCACATAGTGGGGTTTCCGAGCCCAAATACTATCATCGGTTAGACTGGCTTCTGGTATCTAAAACCTCAGCATTGGGGCGCTTGGACCTGGGCTTCGGGAGGTTTCAGCGCGATTTTCTGTATCAGTATAGCTCACGATGAATCGCATTCGGGCTTAAGTAGGGTTTAGGGAGACATCTTCTTAGTCGTGAAATACAGGCTTGTGGCTTTGGGTTCAGAGTTTAGTGTTTGGGAAACTCTTCAGATTGTTTCGGTGGTCACGGCAGGCTTTAGCTTGTGATGCAGGCTACCTTAAAGTCGCCCTGACCTGTTCGCATATAGGGCCTTCTTGTTGAACCGAGCATGCAGTTTAGAGGGAGCCTACATGAAGTAGGTTTGGATTGTTTGGAGTAGGACCATTCGAATCTTTCGGGTAAAAAAGATCCTTAACCCGATACAGAGCCCTCCACAAGCCCAGTGGGGGTCCTCTTGGTTCCTGTCTGTTTGGATAATTTGTTTATGTCTAAGACTTGAGACCCCTAACAAGAAGTTAATGCGGCCAGCAGAAGCTGATACATTTTTCGGTCTAGGTAAAGCGCCAAACCCTAAAGCCCTAAACCCTAGTTTTAGCCCATCCAAACATAAAACTCTAAAGCCTTAAACCGTAACTCCCTCCCCAACAAACTCAGCACCCGAAGATTTGGAGAGCTCATCCTAAACCCTAAACCCCTAAACCCCTCAAGCCAGTTGGGAAGCCCCTCTGCCAGGCTGCAGTTGCCAACATGTCTCGGCCTCTGTTTGTCGTTTGGGGCTCACGGAACTGTGGGGTCTAGATTGTCTAGAGGCTAGGGACGCAGCGGTGACCTTTAGAACCCTAAGCCCTAAAAGCCCTAAACCCTAAACCCGAAGAGCCCTAAACCCTGAAACCCTTCAACACTACACCCTGAATAACAAGGCCAAGCCCTCGGCCCTGAGTAGTTGTCTTGTCGGAGGACGCAGAAGAAGCAATCGATCGATAACGCCTTCCTAGGTTCCTGAGTAGTACCCTTTTGCCCGTTTTAGTTTGGGGTCTCCTTATTAAAACTGAATATTAGAAAAAAAGGTATCCTTATGATTTAGGGGATGCTGAGGAACCTAGCTTCTCTAACCCAGACCCCCGGGAGGATCTAAAAGGTAGACTAAGTAGATCCCCTAATTTGGGGCCCTATACCACTAAAGGGTCTTTATAGGAACCCCCATTAAGGGAGCTACTTTTCAGTATCCCCTAAATCAGAAGGATACCCTTTCTCCTAATATTCTGCTTTAACAAGGAGACCCCCTTTCCGGGGTCTGGGGAGCAGAGAACCGAGCTTCTAGTGCTCTGAGGTTCGTATATGCAGGGCCTTATGACTCCGAATCGGGGTCGTATAAGGAGTCCCTTAACGGCTCCTATCCTATGCGAAGTTTCAGTAAGTGATGTTTGGGGTATGGGGGTTTTCAATATTAGAACATAGGAGGGTTTTGTTTGTCACAAGCTGTTCAGACCCGGTAGATCATGGCTTCGTCGGTGAAGCATGCCGAAAAAGGAAGAACTCCTAGCAGGATCAGCACCTGAGGGTTTGGGTTTATGGGGCTTAGTGTAATTTCCGAGTTGAGGGCTTAGAAAGGTTTTGGAATCTGGCTTCTGGGCTCGAAGATACTCATGAACCGTAAGCCCTAAACCTTAAACCCTATGTTTCGGGTCTTGTTTGGTTTTGGGGACCTGGGGTCGGGGTGCTAGAAGCAGCGCCAGGGCATTCGATTGCATTTTTCGTGGTGACCTTCAATGCGTATGAGATCTTGTACAAATTATAAACCCTATTTTTCAAATTTTAACTCCGAAGTGCTAGAACCTAAATCTTTAAACCCTAAGCTGGTGCGAATGATCCGCAGCGATCCCAACAAGCATTGTTCTTGCGTACACACTTTGCACTCAGGAAGCTACCATGTGGGTTGAAACCTAAACCCTCTACACCCTTCTGCCATAAAGGTCCGAACTATTGGTAGTCGTATCTCCTGTTTAGTCGTTGTATAGCCGTGCTACAACATACCCCCAAACCCGTTTCTAAGTATAAAGGCCCAATGAGTGAGCTTTGCAGATTGTAGTTTGCAATCCTGCTAAGAACAATAACAATAACGATAATGACAATAGTTAAGCAGAGCAGTAACAATGATGAGAAGAGTGACACTAATGATAGCATTTTGTTCACAATAACTGTAATTATTGTGAGAATCGTAGTACATACACGCACATGTATACACACACACACATTTTTATGTAACTCTGTATATATATATATATATGTGTGCGTGTGCGTATTGGGTCGTTTCACTTGGCACATCGCATCGCCGTCTTCCAGGCACGGCCGATGGACCCCGTCCAGTTTGGTCACACAGCACTCGTGATTTGGCGCACTGTCCCAAGGCTACGGCGGTGTCACCCAGGGAGAAGATCATGTGCTACTCCGGACGCTGGCTGAACTATGTCTGCGCATGCGGCAAGGCCACACAGCCCCGATGGTTCGTATGCCCGGCATTGATGCGGCTGAACCAAAGGATGCACGGGTCGAGCTGCGACTCTTGGACCATCACGTCCTTGGAAGAACAAGTGGAGAATTGTTGCGGTTTATATCGCTTTATGCTATACTGTTCGAAGCTTCACTTGTACCCTCATAAACCTTGTCCTTCACTCCCAACCCGGGGACACAACACCTGCAAACACAGCAGTCCTCGTTTCCTAGGGTTTATAGGGTTTAGGTCTGCGAAATTTGGAAGATGATTCTTCCATTCCAAAACAGAAGAGACAAGAAAAACACACATCCCAAAACACCGAAACATAAACCCCAGTGAATCCGTGGCTAGCCACCCAACCGCAACTGCAGGCATCAGTACAGCTTCGTTTTTGGCCCACCGAGTGTTGGCAAAGTGTCTCGTTCGCAAGTTCGGCTCTTTTTCTAGGGTGTTCTGTGACTTCAGGAGTGCTTTAATTCCCCTAAGGGTCCAAGTAGTCCTTATTTCTGGTTTGTGGGACCCAATATGGACCCAAAGTGCTATAACAGGGAGTACTTGGACCCTTAGGGTTGGGCGCAGGGTTTCGGGCTAGGGCAGTTTCGTTCCAGCATCGGAGAGCTCGACTAAACCCTAAACCAGCCCCAAAAACCCCTGAACCTTAAACCCAGAGACTCCAATATCCCTTCATTGAGGAATGTGCCTTGAAATATATTCATAGGATCCCCAAAATGATTTAAGGTATATTCCTTTATTAAGGGATGAATCGGAATCCACAGACCGCGCAGCCTTGCAAACTCAATATGTGAGTATGCTTTCAAGGCCACCACTAAGATCCTTAAGCGAGGTCGGTTCAATGGTGGAGGGTACAAGAGATCGCCAGGGCACCTTGGGGAACTTCGGAAGTACTCGGGGGGTTTGGGATGACTAGGACTAGGATATATAATATAGAAGCCTAAATAATGACCAATAATATTCCTTAGGGTTC
Source organism: Symbiodinium sp. clade A Y106 (assembly GCA_003297005.1). NCBI lineage: Eukaryota > Dinophyceae > Suessiales > Symbiodiniaceae > Symbiodinium > Symbiodinium sp. clade A. The sequence goes on from BGNK01000939.1 coordinate 22,895, forward strand.
CTTACTATAACTATACTATAAAAGAGCCCAGAGACCTATTCTCATTAAGGCCCCTATATTACCTCGCTCGGGATTCCCCACTCCTTTATGGATCTTGTGCGCAACATGTCCACAATCAGGCCATGCAAAGCTCCTGAAAGCAAGACTAACTCGACCCAGGTGTCCCGGCAAGCTGCTGAGGAAGAGGCGGGAAGATCGGTAGGTTTGGGGCACTATCCCTACGGGTCAGAGTACGAGTATCCATCTACTACCCCCTCCCCCCCCTGCAATACCCTAAACTCCAAACCCAAAGCCCTTAAGCCCAAATACCCTAAGCTAAACTCTAAACCCCAAACACCTTAACCCCAAGCAGGGGCGGCCCGGGGCTCGGGGGCCAGGGGCCGGGGGGGGGGGGAATACCATGGGGAGGGGGGGGGGTTATGCAGTTCTAAATCCTTGTTGAGCACCCTGAAAAGCCCGTGTATGTATATATATATACACACACATACGTTCATGCATTTTTGTTTGTGTATCAGGTAATATACTCGTCTTATGCAACACATACACTGGGCACACTTTTGAAACAGACTCTCAAACACTCTAGCCTCGAGCCTTGCGCCTGCTGTGCTCAGACCTTCAGCTTGGGCCAAAGCGGTGAGCACCACGAAGGCTGTCGCTTAGGGTTTAGGGTTGAGGGCGGGTTAAGGGTTTCTAGGGCTGACTGAGGGTTTAGGTTTGGCTTTTAGGTTTTCGGGCTTTGGGTTGTCCGGTGAAAGAGGAGAGGCAAGGAACGGCCATGTTGAGCCTGCGAAGTAGATGCACGCGCGATGCATGTATGCACGTATTCATCTATGTATCAGAATCAGCGGTTAGTCTAACCGGTCGGATCCTGAATCCTATCATGAAGCTTAAGATCCAAACTCGGGAAGGCGCATGTGGGTTAAGGGCTGAGTATTTCGGACTGAAAGATTTGGCTCCCTGCACGAGTGTCAATCCCCAATTGCAATACCAGTAATAAAAACTGAAATAGCAATAACAATATATGAATAATTAATGATACGCAGTAATACAGTAATACCAATACCCAAAGGGTCCTAACACTTCGGGGAACCTCAAAATGTAGGAGTTCTGAGACCCCAAAGAGACCCAAGGGCTCTCTCTAGGAGATTCCGGAGCCTCCTAAGGAGATACCCGGACCCTNAGGGTCCTAACACTTCGGGGAACCTCAAAATGTAGGAGTTCTGAGACCCCAAAGAGACCCAAGGGCTCTCTCTAGGAGATTCCGGAGCCTCCTAAGGAGATACCCGGACCCTTAGGGTAAGAACTATGATAATTATTACGTATATGAATCATGTACCTTTCTTCGGGCATGAGCCTGTTAGTAGCTGGAGGTTAGCATCGAGGGGAGCCCCCCCTCCACCCCCACCAGACCCTGAAGCCGTAAGTCCGAAAATCCTTCAGTCCGAACATCCTTTAGTTCTGAAAGCCCTGCCGCCAAAACCTGCAACCACGCCCTGAATCCCAAAACTAGTCACCGAATCCCTAAAGCCCAGCCCGCACATATCTTGTGTACCCCACTACTTGGAGGTCAGACCCTGCCTCACGAAACCCTAACAATCAGCCCTAAATCCCAAAGACTAACACTGAGCCCCAAACCCTAAACCCTAAGCCCTGACACTGAGACCCTCCGGGCATCGCAGAAAAGGAGTTCAAGCAAAAACACCCTAAATCTGAACCCTAAATCCTAGCATGAACCCTAAACACCAAGCCCTGTCGATTCGAAGGTCAAGCTCCGGCAGGAGAGGGCGACAGTGGCCAGATGTGCTTTCCTCGGGAGGAAGCCTTTTCTTTTTTGCAGCTTGGGAGGAGGGTTTGGGGTTTCAGGGTTCCTGTTTGGATGTTCAAAATATCCGCAGTGCCAGGTTGCGGGTTAAGGTTTCAAGATCTTCTGCCTAGCAGATCGAATGAAGACAGAATCTGTGCTGCATACTTGAATTCAAGACCTGTGTTCAAGGAAACGGTCCCGAAACAATAAACCCCCTTAAACCGTAAACCCCAAATCCTATATAAACCCCGAAACCCTGTATAAACCCCGACACCCTACACGCTTAAAACCTACAGTAGAAGCCATAAAGTTTTGGGAATCCCAGCACGAATCATCCTAAATCCATGTTCCAACTTTCTGGGGTTCACTGTAGATCCCTAAGAGCCGTAAGACCTTACCCTAAGGGTCCAAAGGACCCAACAATTAGGTACTTAGGTTTAGGATAGTAGTTATGTAGCTCAATATTTAGGAGAGTATATGATTATTAGGTACTTGGACCCTTAGGGTTAGACCCGGAGCTTCCTGGAGCTTCAAATGGGCTTCTCCGACCGGAAAACGGGGCCCGAGATCAAGGTCCTGCAACGATCCAAAAATCTCCTGAACCTTAAACCGTTGTCATAGTTGGGTAACATTTTAAGTTTTGATGGGTACTTCAACCCCATAAGGGATAAAGCTGTCAACTTTTAATACTATCCCAGCCATGAAGAGGAAACCCCTATAACTTCCTAAACCCAAAACCCGAAACCCAAAATTATCCGGAAAAACCCGAAACAAGCCTCAGAGGCCTACAGCCCTTTCTAGCCGACTCAGGTGCTCAAGTCAAGGCCGGGATGCTTGCTTCTGCTGCAGGAGGATCGTTCGGTCTCGCATCGGTAGGCTGGCAGTCGTAGCAGTAGCAGTAGTCGTCGTCGTAGTAGTAAGTGATAGTAGTACTTAGTTGTTGTTGATGTAGTAGGAGGAGCAGCAGCAGCAGGAGAAGGAGCAGGAGAAGCTGGAGGAGGAGTAGCAGTCGTAGTGGCGGCGGTGCACCTTCTTCCTTCCAGGGCTGATGTTGTGTTTCCTATTTATGAGACAACCCTAAGGTCCAATTGCCCAGTGCCCAACTATCATATTATTCTCTCGTTCCCGCAAATGCTAGCCTACCAGACTACTATCCCTAAGCCCAAGTACCCAATGATAGTTCCTTTCGACCCTTGGGGAAAGTTGCTAGCTCGTCCTTCATGCCGCTTGGTGCTTCCACACAGAGTTTCGGGTTCTGCACCTGTCCTCTTGCCCCGAGCCCAAGCACGAAGGATTTGAAGCCCTATGTGCTACCTCAGGTTGCGTGTTCCCAGAGGCTCCTCAAGCCCGCATTAACTAAATGATATGCCTCAAATGTCAAACCCCATGCAAGTAAGGTTCCAGCCTTTTGTAATGTAACAAGGTATGTGCATATATGGGTGGTTGTCAAAAATTATGGTCCCTCTTTGGGTCGCTATTATAATACGGCACCTATTATTTAGGGTACCCAAAAAGGGACCCTAATTTTGACAACCACCTATATATATATATATAGATATGTATACCTCTATATATATATATACATATATATATACATACCTCTCAATTGCGGGATTTTAGATTCCCCGGCTGTGGGACTCGGGTCCCTCAAGCCCCTGGCTACCGTGGCAGGCTGGGAGTCGATGGCAGCCAGTCGAGCACACAGACTTCCCAGACCCTCGGGAGGATCTAGAAAGTAGATCCCTTAATGGGGCTTCCTATAAAGTACGCTTAGTAGTATAGGGCCCCAAATTAGGGGATCTACTTTCTGGATCCTCCCGGGGGTCTGACTTCTCCGTCTCTCCAGTGTACCGTCTCCAGTGTACTTCCTTGTTTTGGTGTTTACAGTAACCTGTTTTTGTAGGACATTGTAGGATCATTGGGGACTATAGGTAGGTCAGTTCGGATAGGGTGTACTTAGGTTGTTTGGAGTTTAAGGATTGGCGTGCAGGGCTTGGGCTTTAGAGTTTGAAGTTCGGGGGGTGGGTGCTACCACGGACCAAGGTTTAGGGCCCGATTTGTTTCTGTGGTTTTCCTTTGGGTTTGTGCACTGTATTAACATTCACCTTCGTCGGATATTTTTCGGTGCCAGCGCTACTTGAGAAACCTTATCTCAGCTACTTCATGTCCGAAACTTGCTTCGGTTTTGTCACCTCAGCACTCCGCGGGGTTCGCGGAGTGACTCAGAAAGTCGGTGCTGGACTTTGTTAATGTACTCTTGGGCTAGGTTTGTCTTGCCAAGCACAGACTGATGACTTGAGCAGCCACATGGGAGGTTGTCAAAATTATGGTCCGTTTTTGGATCCCAATTATAGTATGGCACCTAATATTTAGGGTACCCAAAAAGGGACCTTAATTTTGACAACTACCCACATGTTCCCCACATGTTCCAGAAGCTCGAAAATCCAGCGCTCACTGACTTCTTGACTAAATCCCTACGAAGCCCTAACCCAAAATCCTAATCTCCGAACCAGAAACTCTTTTTCGTTTCTCATTTCGAGGTCAAGCACGTTGGTGTACGACCAGTGAGGCCAAGTGGGACTAAACAACGGGTTTTCTATTTCCTCGATAAATATGCTAGTGTATCGGACTGAGCGTGTAGGGTTTAGCATGTACGATACCTAGGCTTTCATAAGAGTAGCAGGTGTAGCAGTTTGGGTGTATTTGTTAAATGTATTTGGGCCTTCAGCCAAGAATAACTATGGATTGCGGGTAAACTCTGAATTAGACTCCCGATTCTGAGCGTACATTACCTTTTTGGGGGGATCTGAAATAGGACCCCAATTCACAAAGCTGCCGGTACATACTATATCAGGTTATATCATATTGTAGATACATACATACATACATACATAGATACATACATACCTACATACATGATATATATATATATATATATATACAGATATATTTTATTTATACAGGGTTCGATGGGGTAAAGTGTTATTGGCGCTAGGTGCTTCAATGTAGGGCATAGGCTTCCAGTCGCAAGTTCAGAGTTTAAGGCTGATTATTTGAGCTCCTGAAAAGTATAATCTATGAAGGTTGGTCTGTGCGTATTCGGGGTGTCCTTATTGTCCGTATAGGCACTAGAAAATTGAACTGCTAGTTCATACAATCCCTAAGTCCCTAACTTCCACCCTAAACCCTAAACCCTAACCCCAAGCACGCACCTGGTGATGTGGAGTTCTGGCGAATCCTAAAGCCCTAGTGAATGACATTTGGCCCTGGTCGTGCCCAGGGGGTTCAGTGGGGTGCTTTTAAGGGCTCAGCGGCGTCGGGACTTAGCGTTTGGTAGTAGTTTAGACGGGGAAGGGTTCAGGGTAGTTTAGGGTTTAGTTGGGGATTGAGAATATGAAGTTTTAATATTGAAACATCGGGACAGGTTGTAGAGCTTGGGCTTTAGAGTCTAAGAGGTCGGCAACGTTAAAGCTTGCAGCTGTTAGCTCAGCACCTGTATTCCAAGGTTGGAAGTATGGGCCCCTAATATGGACCCTTAGGCCTTTGCGAGGGGGTTCTAGGGACCCTTAAGGGTCTATATAGGGTATATAGTAGGTATATAAGGATCCCAAGGTTAAGGGCCCATACTAGGGGCCCATGGTTTCAAAGGTTGATGTATGGCTGTTGAAGGGCTCAGGGTGCGTGTCTTTTGAACGCTTGCTCTGCCCTACGCCCTGAACCCTACACCTCTTGAGCCTTATAGAACCCAAACCCTATGACCTACACTCTACAATGAAGCCTGATATACCTGCCTAAAGAATCAGCAAACAGAGCAATGAAGGACTCCTTAATGCTGCACGGGGGTACTTCGGAAACATGTAATTAATTTGGGATACCAGAACCCCTCAGAAACAGCTAAAATTAAGAAAAAATCGCTAGGGGTCTAAGTCCAGTGTAGGCTGATCTTGCTTCCAGGTGCTGAGCCTGATCGGCGGGGAACAGGACTGCTGGGTTATTCGTGCAGAGAGACTGTTTGGGGTTCCCAGAGACTCCAATACCCCTTAATTAAGGACTGAACCTTAAATCATATTTAGGGATCCTACTATGATATAGGGTCTATTCCTTAATTAAGGGATATTGGAGTCTCTGGGTTTAGGGTTTAGGGCCTTTAGGTTTTGGGGTTTGACCCAAAGGGTCCTAACACTTCGGGGAACCTCAAAATGTAGGAGTTCTGAGACCCNGGGTTTGGGGGTTTAGGGTTTAGGGGTTTAGGGGTTTAGGGGTTTAGGGTTTAGGGGTTTAGGGGTTTAGGGTTTAGGGTGTAGGGTCCAGGTATCTCTTTAGGAGGGTCCGGAATGTTGTAGGGAGAGTCCTTGGCTCTCTTTGGGGTCTCAGAAACCCTCAATTTTGGGGGTTATTGTTTGGTGCTTTCCTGGGGCTCCATTACCCCTATGTATTCTTGGCGTTCTTCTGGTTGGCTCTTAGGACTTTAACTTTTGGGATTTCTGTATTAACTATAATAAGGAGGCTAAGAGTTTGACTTTTAGGAGCGGTTCAGAAGTCAGCCAAGTATTGCTTTGAGGGTATAGGCTATATGCTATTTTGTAGGGTTGGTGCTACAGGTTGTGTATGTTTTTTTTTTTTTGTTTTGCGGGTTGTGGGCTTCGGAGCAAGTTGTCAGCTGAACCGATCGGTTCCAGATTTTGGGGCTTACGGTTTAAGATTTTAAGGTTTAGGGCGTGAGTTTACTGTTTTGTGTTTGAAATTTGGGGCTTGGTTCGGGTTTCAAGGTTCGCTTGGGATTTAGGGTCAGGGTTCCGTTCAGGATCTCCCGTACTCGGCGAATACCTCGACGCCTAACGCCAAGACCAAAGGCTAACGTTCACAACGTACACCCCCGAGTAGCAATTCCGCTTCTTCAGTGGGCTGCATAATGAAGATGACTATTCTTACTAAAGCGGCTTGTGTGGGGGGTCAACCCAGGGTTGGATAATATAGGAGTCGGGATTGTTACCAAAGACTATTCCTTAAGGCTTCTTTTGGAGAATTACATTAGATATACCCCCTCCAAAAGACACAATTGAAATTATTAAGGCCCTAAACCTTAAACCCTAAACCCCAGGTGCCTATTTATAACTACTACTAATTAAACCCTAAACCCTAAACCCTTAAACCCCTAAACCCTAAACCCTAGGTGCCTAGTTTACAACATCAGGCTTGGTGGCGCCTTTTTCCTTCCCTTCGACGACTCTGAGTTCGCTGTGAGACGTCGGGCGGTTTGCTACCCACAGTCCCTATACACCCTAATCCCCAAATCGCCCAAGCCCTAAACCTTATAGACCCTAAACCCTTATCCTCTGAACCTTATAAACCCTAAAACCCATAAACCCTATCCAAATGCAAGGAACTTTTTGGTTTAGGCCTTTTGCGATTCACGGCTTACCTTGAAGGACATTCCGGAAGGCAGCGGTGACGAGGTGCTTGAGTTCCGTTGAGTCAAAGCTCAGTGTTTAGGACTTTGGGGAGCCTTTGGTGGGTTGAAGGCGTAGGACTTAAGGTTGTGAGTTGTCGGTTTCAGGGTACAGAGTTCGGTGTACTGTTTGGGGGGCTGAGGGCTTCGTTGGTCTTTCAGTTTGTGCCAGATATGGCTGGGTCAAGATGATCTGTGCTGTTCCTGTTTAAGGCCGGTATACTACAGCTTAAGCCTCGTTAAACTTGTGTTGGTCGGGATGAGGACTGCCGGGCAAGATGACGCGGACTGAGACGTGCCGACGAGTAGAGACGACGATAAGTACTGCTTCCCTCGCCAAACTCCTGCTTGGAGGCCCTTTTGACTTAGTAAGTCTACTTAGTATCCCCTAGAAACCATATTATAATCCCCCATAACCCACCTTACTAACCCTACTTACTAAGTCAGAAGGGCCTCCAAGTGAACCCTGATCTCACAACTGTCGTGTCTTCCTGTTGCACGAAGGTCAGGTTCAGAATTCTTCGTTTTGGGGTCTTGGGTTTTGGGTTTGTCTTTGGTTTTTTCCGGGATTAAATTCAAGTTAGCTATACACCCTAAACCCTATTTCTTTAGATTCCTTGACCAGGGGCTTTAGGAGCTTTACCGCCTCCGATGTAATCCTTATGCAATTTGTTAGGGGGCGGAAAGATACATAGAATCAGTGCGTAGCAGCAGTGGCGGTCGGCGGCATCGTCGTCGTCGTAGTAGTAGCATCCCCTTCTTGTCCCAATGTTGTTTTTGTGACACACCCCCCAAAAAAAGATCCAATTAAGTGGCTTCGCTATGATTGAAAAGGCACGGATACATGGGGCTCAGGGATTGATTTGGGGGCCTCAATAATTGCCTATGCTATTTTGGGGGGTTCCTTATTAGAATGATAGTATATTGGGCTCCAAAATCCTATTCTAATTATCAAGGCCCCTATGTTGGGGTTCAGGGATTACCCTAAGCGTCCAGGTATCTCCTTAAGAGGGTCCAGAATGTCCTAGGGAGAGTCCTTGGGTCTCTTTTGAGGTTCCCCAATTTGTTAGGACCCTTAGGGTTAGGGCCGAGAGGCCTGGCTTTGCCGTGCAGATGCCGTTGAGGTGCCATCGGCAGAGCCTTCGCTGCCTTCGCTTCCACCACAGGAGCGGTCGCCAACGACCAGGCCCTGGGCTTTGGAGTACCATACTGTAATACTTTGTTTCTTAAAGGAACCATTATGAAATTAAAGTTTATACTTTTTTCTCCCTGGTTATTTCAAAGCCTAGGGCCAGAGACTACTTGGGTACGTCTTTACATCGGGTCCCCAAGATAGTACGGCACCCTTGTACAACAGGATCCTAAACGGGATCCTAATATAGAGAACTACCCACCTAGAGGCTAAGGATATATAGGGTGTTCGTTCAGAATCTGCGACTGCAGCTTGCGCAGCTCTAGGCACAGATGCTGCGAATGTGGCATGAAGTTGTCGGTGCGGTGATGGAAGTGACTTCACGGTTTGGGGTTTGAGTCTTGCGATGTTCGTGTGCCGGACTTGGAGTTTGCTTCAGCCCTTAACCACAAATTCCGAACCTTAGCGGTCCCCTAAACCCTAAACCCCTAAACCCTAAACCCCTAAACGCCTAAACCCCTAAGCCCTAAACCCCTAAACCCCTAAACCCCTAAACCCTAAACCCTAAAACTCTAAACCGTTAAGCCCCGACCATGAAAACCTGACTTATAAACGCCTAATTACACGCTAGAGCCCTGAAAGAGCCATCAAAGAACTCTTAACGGAACCCTCAAAGGAAGCTTGCCAGGGACCCATAAAGGAACCCTTAATCTTAAACCCTTGATGAACCCTCTAACCGTCCTCTTTCCGTGTCAATGCAAGCCTGTGAAGGTTTCATATGCTTTTGTTGATGTCCAGTATTGTGAAATTAGGCCTGCGCTTCTAAAGAAGCCCCCCTAAACCTAAAACCCTAAACCCTGAACCCTAACCCCTAAACCCCAAACCCGAAATGGAAGCCTGACAGAAAACAACAGCAAGCTTATATAGGAGCCCTTAAAGGACCCCTTTCAAGGACCCCTTTAAAGGATCCCTTAAAGGACCCCTTAAATGGAAGCTTGGAAAAAAGCAACAGCATGCTGCATGCTTATAGAATCGCCGAATGCGAGGCCTGCAGCTGCCTCTGGTGACACCACGGAGCGCAGTCTCCCGAGCTCCCTTTGTGCCAAAGGGTCCAAAGTACCTACCCTTAAGGGTACTAATATGGGCTCTTTTAAGGGTACTTTAAGGTTCGTTTTTCGGGGACTATGTGGGTTTAGGTTTAGGGTCCAAAGTACATAAAGAAGTAGGATGTAGGGTTGCTGTAAGGTTTCCTTTTAAGGGATCCATAAAGGCTCTATATAGTAGAATGTAGGGTTTCTATAGCAGGAATTACTATTATGATTTGGGGAAGTAGTACCCATAACAGTAACAGTACCTAGCTCCCTTTGTGTTAAATCGGCTTCGTCGGATGTCAACGGGGTCTTATAGGTTCTCTCTGCTTGTAGTTTTTGCTTCGTAAGGTCTTTAGAGGGTTCCATGCGATTTGTGTTGGGTTTTCTAGGTCAAGTTTAGGGATATTTTGTTGAGCAGTTTATGGCTGATATATGGACTGCTTTTCATGTTTTGAGGGTTTGGGATCATACCAATAATCCAATAGTGCACAACCACAAAAGAAGTCTTGCTCCTTCCTTGGCCTGAAAAGGTTCGTTTTGGGTTCCTTTCAGGATTTCTATCACAAGGAGGATGATATAAATCCTGCATTACCCATGCTAAGGAGTATACCATAATTCCCGTAGTTTAGAACCCCAAACCCTAAAAACCCTAAGAAAGTTCAGGGGCCTCAAGGTAATGCAGGATTTAGATCATCAACCATAGGGCTTCATTCGTCTCCCGGGTTCTCTCTTGCCTCTGTAACTTCAGGCTGTTGTGTGTAAATCAGCTAATATAGGGGCTTAAATAATTATCAATACTATTTTTGGGGGCTCCTTGTGCTAATTATAGTATAAAAATGTATAATGGGCCCCAAAACCCTATTCTAATTATTAGCGCCGTATTAAGGCCCCTATACTACGGTTCAGGGTTAGAGCTTGCAGGGATTTGGGAGGGTTTAGTGATCGGTGTTTTCTCAACGCGTCTTCAGGTCTGGAAGTGTCTAAGAGCTTTGGTGGGGATTAGGTGGGTCCAGCAACAGAATCTCCGGGCATCCTCATTCAGTTAGTTCTGGTGCTTCAATCAATTGCCATGTTTGTTCCCTCTGACAATCCCAACTCCCAACAGATGATGGGAACGCTCGTCATCGCCTGAGGCAGTCTAAGATGTCGGATTTGGAAGTCTGATGTATGATCCCTATTCTACTTATTAAGGCCCTTGCATTCTAGAACCTTATTATAGATCCCTTATAGAACCTTCAAAGGAACCCTTAAAGGAACCCTATTTTAATTATGAAGGCGTCCCATAGTAAGATCGTGTTGCTTGTGCATCATTGGGCAGACGCGACAAGGCAGCGTTCGATCTCGTTTGACGGAGTCGCCAGGCCTGTTCCCTTTCGAGTTTTGGGATTTTGGTTTAGGATTCAGTTCAAAAAGTCCCTGAGCTGCAACGCTTCGGGTTGATCCCCAGCCCTGTCCCAAAGCCCTTTAGGGTTTAGGGGTTTAGGGTTTAGGATTTAGGGGTTTAGGGTTTAGGGGTTTAGGGTTTAGGGGTTTCGGTGCTCAGAGTTTTGGGGTTTTGGCTTTCGGGTGTTTGATGTGGCTTCGGGCTTTCTCTAGGGCTTTAATGGCAGTTGCAAGGTCTCAGATGCGAATGTAGTGGCCTAACTAATAACACTAATTAGACTGCCATTTGGGAGTTTTCGAAAATTAGGGGTACCTTCTTTTGGGGTCCTCATACTAAGTATCCTACTATTTAGGGCACTATAGTAGGGTCCCCATTTTCGGGAACTCCCATTTCTAGTACAACAGCAGAGTGCCCGGAGTTTTGGGTTTTAACTTCCTTCGGACGGTGGAGTTTGGGATTTTGAAGCTCAGCGGTTTGAGCTGAGGGTTTCGTAAGACGCTTGAAGTCTGTTTCTACTAGGAGAAGGCGAAAAGCGATTTTCTGTGTTCGGTTTAGGGTTCAGGGCTTCTTACTTAGCCAATGGGAGAACTTTAACAAACTTGTTGGCGCCATATGAATCGGTCTATCTCGGAAAGCTTAAACTTTGTTGGGCCCGGTGTCGGCTTTTGCCAGTTGGTAGGATTTAGCTAGGCGACATGTGCTGACGCCACTTGCGGATAGGAAGCCTCTGCATCTTCTGTGTGACACTTACATTCTACGAGACGAATATTATGTGTAATATGTGTATATATACATATGTATATATATGTATACACATATATACATATGTATATAGGGAAACAGTACCTGCAAAAGTGTTTGTACATAACAAAGAATGTATCTACTTACCCGGATACCCTTGAGGCCCCGACATGACATCAGTCCTTTATGCCTACTCCCAACCTGAAACCCCCGCCCCGATTCCTTGAGTCCTAATCCTAAACCCGAGACCTCAAAATTCCCCAGAATCTAGGGGCCTTCATAATCAGAATAGGGTTTTGGGGCTTGTGATAGCAAGAGACCCTATTCATTCCGAATACGATCACCAACTTTTCCGGCTTTCTCTTGCTCCAAGTTGCCGCAGCAGAAGCCCAAAGGCCTCTAGACACTCAACCAAGCTTAACGTTTTGAAGACACAGCCCTACTTGGTGGATCATGGGACTTAGTAAGTAAGTGGTTGTGAACACCTTGATTAGGATTTTGAGTAACTATAGGTATGGTATCCCTGTTTATGACCGTAGTTGCTAAGTCCCATTATCCTTTAAGTATAGCCCCACACCTACAACCATGAAACTTCCACAGACATGCCAGGCGCGCGAAGCACGCGGTCCTTTCCGCTTCTTGTCCCACCACCTCTACGCCGTGCACGCGTTACAGGTTGGGTTTAGGGTTTTGGCTGCCTTGCAAGAACCCTGTGCGAAGCTGTAAGGAACCCTTAAGAAGCCTCACAGAATTCGTATAATTAGAAACTTAAAGATGCGGTTTAGCATACACATGAAGGTTCAATAAGCTTGTGCTGGACTCAGTCAGGTTGCTTTTGCGTTTAGCTTAGGATCTTATAGGGCCTTACGACTGGACGTGTACCTTACGTACGAAGTCATCTATTCTGAAGCATTCCCGAAGTCCGAAGCACGCATGAAATATCGATCCCTTGGTTTTAGGGTTTAGGAATCAAGGGATTGGGGCTTGCTGTATATAGGATTTAGGGCTCCGAGTGGCCAACTGAGAGGATCAGGTAACTTACATATGGTAGGTGTTCGGTCGAGTTATGAGTGTCCCAGCCACCTATAATGTACTTCCTTGGCAACTGATCCTTTCGGCTGGAGATACAGCTGGCACATCTCATGCACTGACACAGCCCGAATGCATCCCGCAATGCGCTTTGGCGCGGGAAACGTCAACAACACTTAAGATGACATTGCACACAACACCACACACATACATACGCACAGTCTTCATGCGACCAATCCAAAACCTGTTGCACCGTAGTCACCAAATGCCTGTAACTGGTAACTTGAGTTAGCATCAAAGACTCAACATGTGGGTACTGCAGGGTGAAGGCAGATCTGCATTACTATTGCTGAAGAGCCTTGCTATCCTAAAACCCAAACGCTGAGCCGTGTCCCACTTCGAACATCTTGAACCCCGAAGTGCTGAATCCTACCTCCAGATATTTCACTTCAGTGATAGCAACAACGAGGGTCATTGAACATATGAAAACAGATAGATACATAACTAAAACGATTAGGAGTTACATGAATACATAAACACGTAGGTACACTGTACACATATACATACACACATGTATACATATACATATATACACACATAGGTATCTCTCCCTATATATACATGTATGTGTATTCATGCACATATTCGTTTATTCGTTTGTTTTCAATTTATGAAAGTTAGTCACTGCAGAATCAGCCCAAACCTTAACCGCCTTAACCGCCTCAGATCGTGGGCCATACCCGGTCCGTGCCCCACCGGCACAGATCAGCCGGGAAGGCCATGATCAAGCCGAAGACTTTGAGGGGTTCGGGGTTGAGGGTCTGGTGGTTTTTAGGGGTAATGGGTAAGGGGAAGGCCCTTTGGAATTCGAGAACTTTGAGGTTGGGTTGGGGGATCTGGGATTTAGGGCTTAAGGGCCATCATATTAAAGTCGAAAACTTTGAGGGGTTTGGTATTTAGGGTCTGGGGTTTTGGGCGGTTCCTTTAGCTTGGTTCTGTTTTGAGGTTCACAGCTTCCGTAAGGTTCCAAGTTCCGAACATGCAAAAAAAACTTTCCCAAATACCACCTTACAAAACTGCTCTCCTAAGTCCAAAACCCAAGTAACTCATTGTGACGTCCTTTGGACCCTTCGGGACAAGCTTTCGGTGTTTTAAGGATCTTAAGCTTTCGTTCTTTAGGGCTTCTTTGGCTTCTTGAGGTCCCCTGCCACCCTACACCCTAAACCCTGCGAGATTCGAACGACTTTTAGGAGTTTCAGGCTTTTGCTCCAAGATGACGGAGGTGTTATTGGGGGGGGNTAGGAGAGGTGGAGGGTTGAGCGTTTAAGATCCGGAGGGTGAGGGTTTGGGGAGGGGAGGGGAGGGTAGGGGGTGTTTAAGAGGGTTACGAGGTTTAGGAGTTTAGGGGTTCAGGGGTGTAGGGGTTTAGGGGTTCAGTGGGACGGTCTCCAAGAAGAACCTGCGGATGGTGAAGTTGATGATGAAACCAGAAGTTGCAGAGATGCTAAGTGATGATGGGGATCAGGAGGCTGATGATCTCCCGGATGGAGTGGGAAATAACCGCCAGTGGCTTTTATGATGAGAGCCGCGATGGACCCTCTCACAGGGTTTCCAGAAACCTCCTGCCGGATTTTATGCCCGTTGATAACGGGTGTCCTTTCAATCGGCAGCGTTGTGTTTCCACAAGGCTTGCAGTCCATTTCTATTTGTACATTCATACCCCGCAAACCTATTCCCAAACTCTCGTCATTGAGGCCTTATAACTTAGAACAATAGTACACCGCACACTCTGCCGAACTACATATAGCCAAAGCCTCAAGCTTTGAAAACCCTTCGATCAACACTGAACAACGAGGACTCCCTGAACCATGACCCGAACCCTTGCCGAAACCCTTCTACTGGACGCGAAGGGTCCAAGTACCTACCCCCAAACCCTAAACCCCAAACCCTAAACTTATGTCAATCTCAGGAGTGCTAAGTCTAGAGAAACCATGATTTCCAGAAATAGGAGAAAAATGAAATACATAGCACTTAATTTTTATAGGAGATAGGAAAGAAATAGGAAAGAATCGGAATAGGAGAATAGTAGGAGAAAAATAGGAATAAAATAGGAATAAAATTAGGAGAAAAGCAGGAGCAAAATTGGAATAAAATAGGAGGAAACTAGGAAATGTAGGGAAAACCTAGGAAACATAGGAAAATAACACAGGGCCGCACGGTGGAAAGTGGCGCGAGGAGTGTGGGCAGGTCGTAATTTTTTCTTATTTTATTTGCATTTCCGAAGAACCAGGATTCCCATTTTTCCTTTTTTATATTATTTTGAGCCACTTGCGATCTGACTAGAGTTAGCACAAGAGATTGAGATAACCCTAAACCCCTAAACCTAAACCCTAAACTCTAAACCCTAAGCCGTTCTTCGTCCCTTCAAGAAAAGCCGGCGAAGAGGGAGCATGAGTTTTGCTTCCCTCACCGCACTCTTCAGTGGGAGGCGATGCTCAGAAGAATGCGACTGGGCAGGAGGCATGGAGTTCGGTGTTC
Organism: Symbiodinium sp. clade A Y106; assembly: GCA_003297005.1. Lineage (NCBI taxonomy): Eukaryota > Dinophyceae > Suessiales > Symbiodiniaceae > Symbiodinium > Symbiodinium sp. clade A. Next base: position 38,063 of record BGNK01000939.1, read on the forward strand.
TTAGGTTTCTTGGCGTTCTTCTGGTTGGATCTTAGGACTTTAACTTTTTTGGGTTTCTATATTAGCTATAACAAGGAGGCTAACAGTTTAACTTTTAGGAGGGGTTCAGAAGTCAGCCAAGGTTTGTTGTGGCGGCCTTGGAAATTTTGCTGTTGTTTGCCCTTGTTCGTGCAGATTGATTCTCATAGTCTTGGCACGGATCAGGGGTCTTAATTCGTAGTCATTAGCGGTAGATAAATCATTAAGTAGAGTTCTGAAATAGGATGCCCGAGGTTAGGGCACGTGCAACTCTACCCAACTCCAGTTCCTTTTAAATGGAGTCTTTTTGTTTTCGTCTCTTTGCAGGAAGCGCTTGATCGCCTTAGCTCTCTCGGCTCGATGAGCCCACTTACGCATCTGCCGGGTTACTACTCCTATCTCATGCACAGTGCCTATAGTGCCAATAACCTAGCCCATAAAAAAATAAAAACAGGTGGCTGGGCTCTTTGGGTACGGTGCTACATATGGAGAACTCCTGGTTTGCCAAGCCTTTTCAGGCTACATGTCGTCTGCACTGTGAAGTTTAAAGGTGACCCCAGACGCTTCAACCATCACGCATTGACCAAAGGCCCTACGACCTAAATAATGAGTTCGGAATCTGAAACTTCACTCGATCATAATGAGGGATCCTGAAGACAAACCAAATCACCCGAAGCCCTACGCCGGAGAGAGAGAGAACTCCTAACCTTATCCCAAACCATAGATAAAACCTTATGATAAAGCCTTTTAGCATCCCACAGAGCCCTTTACTTAAAACCCCTAGAGAAAACCCTGTGGTAAGACCTAACAAACAACAGCACTTTAATTGAACCCTTTAGGTAAATTTCAGAAACCCTACAGAAATCCAAAAAATGCTTGAATTCCAACCTGGACCTTCGCTTCTTGGAGGAGTCGACGCGCCAGGTCCGGCACCAGGCGCTGTCTTCAGCTTTGGAGCTGGAGGAGTGGTCTTAGGGTGTTGGGGTTTAGGGTTTGGGGATTAGGGTCTTTAGGGTTTGGGGATTAATTCGGGTTTAGGGTTTAGGGTTTTAGGTTTCAGGGTTTGGGGTTTTGAGTATCTAAATTAGGGTATAAGTACTTGTAGGTAAGTATAGGTTCATGACGCACAACCTTCGATGCTAAGCCCCATGACCCCTCAAGTAAAGGTCTTTAGGGATTAGGCTTTACGGGAGGAGTGCTGTAAAAAATCGATATTCCAGTTACTAAAGCCCTGAGAATTTACCCCATTATGAGGATCCGTTAAGAGTTCATACAAGGATTCATACGAGAGCCCTTTACAGGGTGGAGGTCATAGCATGCTTCAAAGATTCGAAGACATGATGACTCCGACCATGCGTCGCGGATCATGAGATTGAGTAAGTAGCTTATAAGCGGGCTTTCAAGCACCCTACATGGGGCTACCCCTCTTAAACTAGGAACTTACAACTGTTAGGCTGCTTATGAAGTTCCCTGATCGCCCTGGTGGGGGTCTTTGGCTTAAGGGTTCTATTACATAAGGCTTCCGGCCGGTGCTCTTTGTAGGGGTTCAGGGTTTCTGATATGGGTTAACGAGGTGAGTTTCAAGCTTGCTGGTGGCTTATGAAGACCATAATAAGATTCCAGCTCTGATGTAGAGATCCTCTAAGGATAGACGGTTTGGTCTTTAGGGTATTAGCGGTTTACTGGATTAGGGCTTAGGGTCCTGAGTATCTCCTTGGGAGGTAGCCCTAATGCCGCTTTGGTCCCAGAATCCTAGCTCTGAGGTCCCCAAACAAGTCTTAGAACCCTTTGGGTAGGTTTTGGCTGAGTAGTTGCTGGTCCGGGTTTCAAGTTTCAGGACTAAACCCTCAACCCTAATCCTTAAACCCAAGCCTTAAGAAGTCCACTGACCTAGTGAGTAGCTATGGGTCCGGGTTTCAGGTTACCGTTCTGAGGCATTGAGTCTGTACGGCATGTACTCCAACACGTTGACGGCCAGCTTTTTATACAACCGTATACCCAAAGACTCCAATATCCCTTAATTCAGGAATATACCTTAACTCATATTAGGGGTCCTCTTATGATTTAAGGTATCTTCCTTAATTAAGTGATATTGGAGTCTCTGGGTAACACCTCTTCAGAACCCATAACACCCAGAAACGTTGTTTCGGCTTGGGGTTCGATTTTGAGAGCACTTTTGGCCGTTCAGCGTGTAGCTCACGGAAGCGCTAGAGCCTACACCCTAGAGGCATCGCGGTTTCAGGGTTCGCCCCTCAACGCTGCACCCTTATAGTGGCCTTATAGAGCAACTGTAAGAACCCTTTCAATCAAAAACGCATAGCGACTTTGAGCAACCCTTGTCAACTCCCGAAGGAGATACAGCTGCGATACGCCATCCTCATGCGTGTCCTCGAGGACGCTGCACTTGTTGAGCACACTGTAGGGATTCGTTCACAGCGGTGGAAAGAGTGGTCGGTTGCATCGGTCAGGGTAGGAATGATTCTGTACTGATTGTAAGCTAGTGTTTGTGGAGTACAGGAGTGCCCCCTGAATAGCTAACACCCATATATATATATATATATATAACACTCAAGCCTTCAATCCAAACCTAAACCCTGAGCCCTGAAGCCACTAGGTTGATACCTGGTGGAGGCTTTGTACCAGAGCATGGAACTCCCGGTTTGCCAATCACGGACCTGCTCTCCCCAGTCTTGAAGCAGCTCTCTACCTTAACCTACAAGAACCTACTTTTTTGTAGGGTCCCTATAAATTCCATATTAGGGCTTATAATCAGAACCTGCAAAAATCAAGGGTTTGGTAGGTTAGGGTAGGTTAGGGTTTGGTTTAGGGTCAAGGGCTAACCCCCAGCCCTTCACCCTGCAACCCTGAACCCTGAATCCGGATTCGGATCGGGTTTAGGGCTTTAGCATTTACGTCTTTACCATGCTGTTACTATACCCTAAGGGTCCTAACACTTTAGGGAACCTCAAAATGTAGGGTTTCTGAGACCCCAAAGAGACCCAAGGGCTCTCCCTAGGAGATTCCGGACCCTCCTAGGGAGATACCTGGACCCTTAGGGTAAGCCCTGAATATGAACCCTCATAATTTAGGGGTGAGGGCTTCCAAATTTGCAGGGTTGTCCCGATCCTTGAACTTGAACCGGCCCTAGCCGGATGAAGCATTGATGCCTGAAGTTCGTTATCTCAAAGCTCCTGACCTCAGCAAGCCAAACAAGAAGAACAACGAGATAGGAGGGTTTCACCAACCAGAGCACGTGCATCAACTACAGGCGTGGGGGTTCCCTGCGCAGTCGAGATGCGGAATAAAGCCGGAGTAGGTACGTAGAATGATGAGTGTGAGCCAGGACCTACTCGCGTCAGGGCCTCAAAGACACGAGCCAAAAGTGTTGTTCGCAGTGACGTGCGGACAGGGTTTAGGGTTTTTGAGGTTAATGAATAGGGCATAGAGCTTCAAGTTCAGAGTTATACCATCCCGGAAACTAAACCCCTTTGTGAACCAGGGGCTAGCGGCTAGCAATTCAGGGGTTAGTATTTTGCACTACTTCTTCGAGGCCTCCATCTGGCTAACGCACGACAGAAAGCCGACTGAACCCTAAGGGTCCATTTGCCCGAGCAGCGTCTACTTTGGCCTTCAAGTAATCCCTATTTCGTTACTTTAGGGCCGAAGTAATTACATACTATTTGGGTACGAAGCCTAAGCCTGTCTCGAAGACTTGGTTCGTATGATACGTGAACAATGACAATGCCATCTAATTGAAGGCCTTCACCGTTGAGCCAGGTGGTGCAGAAGAAGCGATAGTTTTTCGGGTTTCGGGTTTATCAGGGGTCCTAACAATTTTGGGAGCTTCAAAACGTAGAGCGTCCCTGACCCCACACCCCGGGGCTCTCCCCTTGAGACCGGCCCCTCCTAAGGAGATACCTGGACCCTTATAGGTTATGGATCCTCTGGGATAGTGAGCAATACCACTATACCCCATATTACTATAACCTACCCCAAAGCCGCATTCGTATGAAGGACCTGAGCCCAGAGCCAAGGTATCGACCGCCAGAGGCCGACTCGGATATGGAAGTTGCCACTTCAGACGCAGGGGCTAAGGATGCAGGGTTTAGGGTTTAGGGGGAGTGAGATGGAGGGACTCTCTCCGTACCCTTCTCTCGCTGTCTCTCGCTCATTCTCCTTCTGTTCTTTTCGTATCACATAGTCAGGATCCATCTATCTGTTGTAACTGGACAAGCTATAGCAGGCAGATTAAAAGACACGTAGTCAAGAAATGTTCGTTTGGGGGTTTACCCTGAGGGTCCTCGGTAGCTCTTTGGTCCTTGAAGAAAGCGTTTAGGGTGTACTGAGGGCTTTAGGGCAGAAAAGCTTGAATTTCTGCCTGGTTGAGGGTGCCCCGGGTGAAAATGCCGATTGCGAGGTCGGAAAAGGCATGACTAGTGAGTTCAGGAACGCCGGCGCTAGGAACGTGACTGCTGTGGGCTTGGTTTGGTGCCCGAGCGATGGGCACAGTTTAAGCATTGCTTTCGAAAGCTTTGAAAATCGACAGATATCGACAGGATCAACGGCCCAAGCCATTAATTCTGCGGTTCAATACGACGTCCGACGCGGCAAGGAGACGGTCTGTTTGATTTCGGCGCGGGGATCTGCAGAGCATGTTTCGAAAAGGTAAGAGCGTGGCTCATGCAAAAAGGATGCCGCTCTATGGCAGACGACCTCTGCGAGCCCTGCGTGGTTGATGCGCATCCGAAGACCTGGGCAGACTGCCTCGAAAGGAAACTGTCATTGGAGGCTGTTCAGCCCAGTGGCTTCTTCTGTCGAATGATTGTGAGTTTAAAGCGGCAGCAAGTGGGATCTTTCGCCACAATGCAACCGCCGGAGCCAAGCTAGGTTTCTTGCTTAGGCGTGCATCTTCGTGGGAAGACTTTTGTACTTTATTTGTCAATTGCGAATTGAAAGACGTTTAGTTTGTTGTACGCGCATGGTGGCCCCTTACCTTCTGTACCCACAGAAGCAACAACAGCAAACAAGGCTCGGAACACGAAAGGTGTCTTGTCAAGCTTGAACGGGCCCGTGCCACACACAACAGCCCTCGTCCGGCGCAGGAACTCGTGCCAAGATTCCCGACCACGGGCAAGTTATAGAAACCCCCGCCAGTGCCGCCAACCTTCGAACGAAACCAGCCCGGACAAAACATGGAATGCAAGACTGCAGGGTCAAATGTGCCCGACCGTGATGCTTCTGGAATAAACGTGCGAGACAAGCCATGTTCTCGGGGGTAACTCCTTCAAAATCATGATTCGTATATGCGCAAACGCCTGTGTTCGATAATACTTGATTAATAGCTTCAAGTCACGGCGCAAAGCGAGAAGCAGTGCGCGGGGCCGTTAAAGCACACGGGGAAGGCCGAATAGTTCGCAAAAAATCTCGCCTTCCTCCGTGAAGCTTGTTGCTTTTCAGCTTGGATGTGGGTCCACATGTTTGTTGTGCAACTCTTTTGCAATTTGTTGAACCTGAGATCACTAACGGAATGAAATTTACGTCAGGGCGTACGCCACCTTCGCCTGCCGAAACGCCGCTGTGACGACACCGGCTCCCGCTTGAAAGCCGCTTGCCCATGGCTTGACTGAGATTTGAACCGTTCTTTATGACTACTTTTCGTTGTTGCCGTTACAGGCTGTTGTCGAAATCCCATGTGCTGTTGCACATGGGGCTGCCGCAGGCGGTCTTCCACCACCTGGCCAAGGACCTGGAGGGCTTAAATATTTGGGGTTAATTAGCGCTCGGATACAACCTTGCATCCAAGCGCTGATCAACCCCGAATAGAGGAAACAACACCAGCAAATAGACACGATATAGCCACCAACAAGACCTAAGAAGACACGACAGACACAATACGCCACATCAAAGAACACAGGGGATTAGCCCACAACAAGCTGGATGCAAGGCCGCCAACTGGTAGAGACAACGAAAAAGATAGGGGCATAGCCACCGACAAGAAGACACCACGCGAAGACTAGTCACTTTTCCGCAACGCCGTAGGCTTGGTCCAAAGGGCCCGTGCGGTAAAGGGCGGTCTCAAACAACTGTACAAAAGGTGCTCTACACGCACTGTACGCGCTGCAACTCGGGTCTGGTTCACACCCGTGACTCTTACAACGTCAATGTCGTGAAACTTCTTCTTAGGATCGACGTCGCTGATCGTCGTCCTCATCTTTCGTCGTCGACCTTCTTTGCAGCTGTTTCGCTCTCTTCTTCACCACACTTTCGCGCGGCTGCTCCGCGTCTAACGTGTTACTCTCAAGAGCCTCGATGAACTTTGTCAATTTCAACTCCATGACATTAGAGTCATTGGATCAACTATCATCACGTCAGTGTCTCTCCATCTGACGATGTCGATCTGTAAGCTGGTCATCCGCTAGCTTGTATTGTCGTCGTAAAAAGGGTTTCCAGCCTTGCACCACAAAGCTCCTGACGCAGAGACTAGTAGTAGTAGTAGTAGTGGTAGTGGTCAAGTAGTGGTATTCCCTGAGAGCCCCTATTTACAATATAACTCTAGCACAATATACCCCGCTATCTCTATACGCAGCCTCTTGTCCGAGTGCTTATTGCGTTTCGCTTTGAGAAGCGTCTGCTTCAGGCTCTTAGTCTTGCAGTCTGTCACCCGGATCTGCTTCAAAAACTTGGCCGACGTAGCTTCCCACCTTGTTATATCGAGACATCCGAAAATGTCAATGACCGCCGCTCTCCGGAAAGTCTTCGTCATGAGTCTTCGTCTAAGCACGAAACAAAGTCGCTGTCTGCATCGGGCTCTTCTTGCGCTGCATGCTTTTACCGGTCTCCGCCTGCACTTAGGCGCTGCGGCAAAGTCTGTAAGCTCTCTTTTCCGAAAGGTGGTAGCAGACGTTTCTAGGCTAAAACACAAGCTCTTCTTGTGAAGCTGTGGCGTCCACACCCTGAGGGCATACGTTCTTAGGACTTGTAACGAGACTATCAAATAGCCCCCAAAATCGTAGTTGTATTAAATTTAGGGCCCTATCTTAGCTCCTTGGTAGGGTTCGGAGAATCCTTGCGTCACCTGCGGGTCTGAGAAACCAGTTTCGAGGATCCGAAAAGTTTCGGGATTTCACGGCTGTATATTTTTCTCTGGGGTTGAGGCTTTAGGGAAAAATGCACAGAATGAGTGCTGTTTGTCCAAGTTGGGGTATCGGTATTGTTGAAATATTCGGTTCCCTTACCCCGGGCTCCTTGCAGTACCGATCTGTTCAGGGTCTATGTCGTGGATCCCTTGCTGAAGCTTCCAACTTCAAAATCATGTTTTTCGCTCCCTTGGTTTACCGTAATAACCGCTTTCACTTTACATATATTCGAGTTACCGCAAACACTACACCAAATCCGGGCATGGAGTTATTTGTGCGATTCTGAGGCTGATGTGGATGATGATGCTGATGGATGATGATGGTGGAGATGGTGATGACGATGATGATGATCCAACAGCTCATCCAACTCACACATACCTTACATGGTGGCCAAAGTCGTGAGCAGAGGCACAGGAGAGCGTCGTTAGTCTGGGATGGTCATGCTCGTGGCGACAATGACGATCCATGTTTCTCGAATCTTTACCTAACCTAAAGGCTTGGTGTTCTTATGACCCACGGTTAGGGTTTAGCTTCTGTCTGAGCAGGGTCATGGTTGCAAACGATTTCTCCCACCCCGAAGCCTTCGATGATGTAAGCCAACCACAGCAGGTTTGCGTGGACTCATGTTTCCAAGTCGCCAGTGAACGGGAGGCGCATGTTATGCGTTCGCCTCTGCGATGTAGAGTAGCAGGCAGCAAGGTCCAGAGTTAGGGGTTTGTGGGAGTATTCGCCACCGTAATTTTCGTGAAATCTACCGACAGTGCTCCTAGCTCGCCGACACTTTCTCGGCAACGCTTCGAAGTCATCGACAAACCTTGTTTGCTAATCGCCCCGTTCCACTTTGGATGGAGCCCTAAGCCACATGAACCCTAACCCAAACCCCCCCCCCCAAAACCCAGAATCCTAAACCTTAACCATAAACCCTATGTAGACCAGAACCGAAACCCGAAAACACTTCTGCAGTTTTCGTGCGTCGCAAGACTTCTGATCTCAAAGCTTCGCAAAACGCATTTTGGGTTAAAGTTCAGGGTTTTGGGTTCAGGGTGTCGGGGTATCGGTACAACCTTCAGGATTTAGGGCTCAGAACCTGGGGCTCAGGGCTCAGGGCTCCGAGTGGCCGTGCCTAAGGAAGCAGGCTGACAGTGTAAGCTCAGCATGACGCGGTTCGCAAGAAGCTTGCATGACGGTACTGAACTGGGCTAAACCAGACGAACACGTTTGCAAGTGTAAAGACGTATGGTCATGCCTAACTAACCATAATGACACCCTAAACCCAAAACAAACCCTACACCCTAAACATCCCTGAACCCTTATCCCCTAATCCGCGGTCTGTCAGACGCCATTTCACGGGTTCAGGCCCCGAAGTGGAACGATTCCGTCTTTGAGGGTAATTACGGCCGAAACACTAGAACAGAAACCCAAAGCACTAAACATGTAAAGCCTGAAGAAGAAAGCAAAGGCTCAGGAAAGAATTGTGAAAGCATTGACAAAGAAATAGACCCTAAGCACCCCACCACGAACAAGAATTACACGCGCAGTAAAACCCTAAAACAAGCTGAACCCTAAACCCTAGACATCTAAATCTCAATAATACCGAAACACCCTGTAACTCTCCTAAAGAATCTCAAGACCTCTCGCAGCAAGCCAGGCTTTTCTTTACCGAGCTCTGCAGCTTCCAAATTCCGAAAGGGTGCTTGCGCGCCTGACGGAGGCAGAGGGTTGAGGGTTTAGGGTCTCTAGCAGAATTAGGGTTCAGGGTCGAGGATAGGGAAGCTCGTTACGGGTCCCCTTGAGGGTTTTATTACAAATTTAAAAGGTCCTCATGGTATAAAGGCCATGCTTTTTAGGCCATTTAAGGTTTGGGTTGTTTGGCGTTTGGGGTCTCGGGGTTTATAGGGTTTTCGTGTGTGCCTGCAATAAATTATTAGAGCAGGGGTTTGGGTTACACCATTATATTTGTGTAGGGAATACAAGAGAGTCTTGCTATCAATGATTTCGATCTGTATACGAGGGCTTCTGGGGTTCAGGGTGGAGTGTCTACTCAGGGGCTGCGTAGGTAACCAATGACTTTTTCAGGCTTATACAATCCTACCATGATGAACTTAAAAGGTTCACCTTCTTGGGCTAGGATACTTCGCACCTAAGTTTAAAGATTTGGATAGCTCGAAGGAGTGTTTTATTCGGTGGATTCAGAACTTGTGAGCTTGGCGAGAGTATTGCGATGTGTCGTGATTCTGACCCCAACGGGTCCTAGGTACTGTTATGGGGAATACTTCCCCAAATCTTAATTTCCTAAAATAGAAACCTTACAGTGACGGAGTTACACTCTACCAATCTCTACTTTGGACCCTTTGGGGGCTATAGAGGCTAACATCCTCGCAAACGACTAGGACTTCGGTGTTGAGCTTGCTTTTGGGCCCTAAACTTTCGCCCTAAAGTCTAAAGTACACCCTGAGGCCGCTAAGCCCTAAGGCCTTTCAACCCTGTGCAATGAACCCTACACCCTAAACCCCACCGTGAAACGTACCGAAGCCTGACCCCCCCTGACCCTGCACCCTAATCCCACAGCCTGAACCCGACACCCTGGCCCTACAAACTGGAGTTTGGGTGCAATATTTTTTTGGGCTCTGGGGCATGAACTTTACGGCACAGACCAAGACGAGTCTTCCGTGGCGCGCTATGTGTACAACTGCCGGAGATCTGCAGAAAACAAAGCCAGAATCCTGGTCGGCCGGAAGGCCTGGGGCGGTCTGGGAGCAAGTGCGAGGTGGCTCCTGAAATACAGCAAAGGCAGAACCTCATGTGAGGCATCCAACGGAAACGATACAGAATGCGATATGCGCTGTCCTTCAACAAAGGGTCTTAATAATTAGAATAGGGTTTTGTATAGTATACTCTAACTATAATAAGGAACCCCAAGCAAAATAGTATAAGTAAGTCTTGCGTCTTGCGCCCCTATAGTACGGTCCTAAGACGGGCCCGATCACCGGGGACCAGCTGCAGTCTCCTCCCTTATGTAAACCAAGAAGGGAGGGGAGGCACCCGGACCCTGGAGCCTGAACCTGCATCCTGACCGTATACACCCTACCTAGAGGCTCCATAGTAGTTCCTTTTTGGGGCTCATATTTAGACTCCTATAAGGTAATCCCAAAAGGGAACTACTATAGAGCCTATGGCTAAACACTACAATGACACCCTGAACTCTACCTATAGTCTCCCTAGTTCCTCTTTGGGGGTCACCTTATAGGATCCTGAATCCTAAAGACAAGATGGGTTAAACCCACAAAATGAAACGACAATGGAGACTATAAGCACACCCTACACCCCCAACAACCTACACCCCTCTAAACCCCTATAAACCCCTAAACCCCTATAAACCCCTGAACCCCCAAACCCTAAACCTCTACGTGAACCCTAAACCCCTAAGCCCAACCCCCAAGAGCTAAAGCCTTCTTCAGGACTTCGCGTCGTCGGAGGCGATGGTCCGGTCCGCCCTCGTGGTGACTTCGACACGAACCTCAGGGTTTAGGGTTCAGGGAACTACCCTCTACTATACCCTAAATACCCACTATTAAGGACCATAAGGGCTCTAGTAAAGGGCACTTGGGGGGTCCCGGTAGTAGCTGAGCAGGTAACCTTAAACCTAAAGCCCTATGAGGTTATTTAGGGGTTAGGGCCTCTGTGGGTATATATAACCAAACTATAAATCACAATGTTAACCATTTCTGGGCTTTGGTACGGAGTGCCTAAGTGAAGAGCTCGGTCGCCGATGGGCATTGCAGGGTTGACACAGTTTATGCCAGGCTTGATAAGGGGACTGACGGCTTTGTAGTTTTGGCCTAGGAAAAAATAACTGCATTGATAAGGAGTTAGGTTTTGTTCTGTAATTTGTGTTTAAGCATTGCTTAAGGGGTTTATACAGATTTGACCGGGTTCTACAAGCACACGTATTTGGTGTGATGGGGTTTGTTTTTGTGTTTATTGTTCTTTCATGTATAGGGAGCGGGCTTTTAGTGGTCTTTCTAATCTAGTAAGGATCATAGTACTCGAGTTCGTATTGGGGTTCCCTTTTTTCTGGCCTACGAAAATTACCAGAGACTACAATATCTGGAGTGCTCTAGTCTGCTTTCGAAAAGGGCCCAATAAAGCTGCATGAGTTTTCTTAACCCAAACACCCCTTGATCATGGATCCCTGGTATTGTTACGGATGCCGCCTGTCACGGCGAGGGCCACACCCACAACATATTAAACCAAGTGTCCGGCAGAATGTTTCGATCCTTCCAGTATGTTGACAGGCTGGAAGAAATTGATGCCGTGATTCAACAACTTCGTCTGGTGGTGCTAGTGGTGACGGTGATTCTGCTGCTGGTGATACCTCTAGTGGTGCTGCTGGTTGGTAGTCAGTAAACGGAGAAGCTTAAGCTTTTTGGCCTTATACATTGGATCTTGTGAAAGTAGTTTGTGGGTATTGGGGGCCTGCTTATTGGCGAAGAGAGATCGGACAAACTGCAGCCCCAAGTTCAACACCAAGACCCATCAATCAACTCTTATTATGAAAAACCCTAGACACGGCTCCAAACAACTGTTTTTGGGTCCCCGTATTAAAACCGAATAGTAGGAAAAGGGGTACCCTCATTATTATGGGGCTACGGGGAACCTAGGATATCACTGCCAAGGTTGCTTGCAGTGGACTTGTTGCGCCTTTCGCAAGCCAGGGGTGGGGGCACCCAATGAGCATGGGAGCTGCGAAGTGTCTTTCGTAATATGGGAGCCGGAATAAATACTAATACGATTCCTTGGGGTTCCTGTCATGGGTATAGTTGGAGATGCTGTTTAATTTAATATCACCCAAACCCCTATTCTACCAAGTTCCTCTTTTTTATGACACAGGATCGTGGGAGGGTTTGATGGTTGAATTTATTCCTTGACCTGGCAAAAGAGTCGCCAAACTCCATACTCGGGTTTCTAATAAGAGCCACCAAAGAAAACCCTAAACCCCTAAAGCCCTAAACCCTAAACCCAGTAGGGTTTGGAAGTTTAAGGTCGGGTGTTTTGAAGGATACAGCTTGGTGTTGATGTTGTTGCAGCTGCAGGAACTAGGAACGCGACACAAGGATTCTTGTGCATTGCACCTAATCCCAACATGGCAAAGCCTGCTTGAATCATCACGGGACGTGTTACGGTTAGAAGCAGGATAAGTCTAATGAGGGTAAATCGAAGTCTACTTTGAACCTTCTTACCTACGTGCTGATCGTTCATCTTTCAGGGCGTAGCACCCCCACAGACTCCAAGATGTCGCATGAGGTTCTGAGCACCCTAAGGGTCCTAACAAATTGGGGAACCTCAAAATTGAGGGTTTTTGAGACCCCAAAGAGACCCAAGGACTCTCCCTAGGACATTCCGGACCCTCCCAAGGAGATACCTGGACCCTTAGGGTAGCTTATGGCTTTGGGAGTTGCAAGGTTTGGGGTCTGGGCCTGGGTGCCGTGTGTTGTCGCTTGATAGCTGGATTCTGTCCTGAGGGCATTGCTGCAAAAGGATTCGATTCCTAGTCTGATGTGTCTAACTCAAAGGGTCCAAGGTACTGTTATGGGGAATACCTTCCCAAATCATAATAGTAATTCCTAATATAGAAACCCTACATTCTACTATATAGGTACTTTGGACCCTTTGGGTAAGGCTTCTGAGCCCAAATTCTCAACTCTACACCTTTAGCTGCTTGAACCCGGATGCGCCAGATCCTAAGCCAAAGCCCCAAAGCCCTGAACACTCGACTTTTTCCCCTGCGCAGTTTCCGGAATCCTGACACCCAAACCCCACCCACGCCCCACAGACATAATTACCAACAAAATAGGATCCGGCCTCATCAGGTAATGTAGAAGGCTGAATATGTATCAGTATTATTCTTTATAATGATATGGTTTCTCATATTGTACTACCGTATACTATTGCTACCCCACGCCCCAATTCTAGCTACTGAGGTCCCGTATATTCGGGATTGTAAGCCGGAGCATATATGGGTACCTTGGTAAGCCCCAAGTGTTTACAACCCCGGGTACCTCGCATGGAGGTCTTCTGGTCCTTCATCATGGTAATCTGTAAAAAGCTGTACATCTGTAAACGCTAAACCCTTGCATAAGCCCTGGCCCCACACGCCCCTGTAATCCGTATAAGCCTTCAAAGTTCTGTAAACCCGATATACAGTGATATACAGCCTGACATAACATATACGCCCATCACCCAAATCTGTGAACCTGACAGCTTCGGTCGCCGCTGTATCTGTCAAATATAGAAGCCTGAATATGTATGAAGATTATTCCATGGGGTTCCGTGTCATAATGGTACGATATACTCAAAAAGTAAATCCTTATCAACCTCCTTCGAAAGGCCCTTGTGGAACCCCTTGACTCTATTCTAACCCAGAGGGTCCATATACACTGCTATTATGGAATTAGGTCCCCAAAACCATAAAGGGGATGGTCTTTTCGGACCTAATTCCATAATAATAGTGTATATGGACCCTAAACCCCACACCCTAAACCCTTAACCCCAAACCCTAAACCCTAAACCCCAAACCCTATATGGACCCTCTGGGTAAGTATCACGGCTCCAATGCTACGCCGCCCAGGTCTTCGATCACCGTGGACACAGACCACGAGTATCATCCCAACGAGGTTGGAATTGCCGGTCTATGCCGAGACTATGTAGTATAAAAGAGAGAGAGAGAGAGAGAGAGAGAGCGAGAGAGAGAGAGCGTGAGAGAGCGTGAGAGAGCGTGAGTGTGTGTGTTTGTGTGTGCATGGGTGTGTCTCCGTCTCTGTGTGTGTGCTTATGTAAGTTTCTGCATGTGTATGGAACCACATTATACGAATGTATACAAATCTATGTGTATATCTACCTATATGTATGTATACATACCTAGATGTTGTCGTATTCGTCTCTACACATTAAGGAAACCTCGGCTCAACATCCACAAGTTACTATGTTCAGGAGTTTCGTAATCAGAGACCCCGGAGGGGTCAAAATTCAAGTTCGTGAGTTGGAGAGCAACGCCAACGACACCTTGCAGGAAAGTTCATTACCCTCTCCTTCTCCCCTAAGTCAAGATAGATATTTAGGGTTGAGGTTTTAGCGGTCCGTCATAGGTTTGTGGTCTTGGAGCAGTGGCTAGTTGCTTGACACGCCATTATGAGACTATGTTTTCTTGCGTCAAAAGGGTGCGCTGCTGAGGTATGGAATTTGTCTGCCCTTCATGATGGTCTGCGCTGGCTTCAACACCTTCACGGTGAAAGTGTCGTTGGAAATCTTTGCATTCTCCCCGCCATACCTTGATTTTCGTATGCAGGGGTTCTGAGACTGGAGTCTGTGGGTATGTTACGCCACAAACATCCCTACCTTAAAACCCCTTACTAAACCCATCAACCCTAAACACCATCAAGCCAGTAAGCCATCCTATAAGCCCTACAAGCGTAGAAGCCACTAAGAAATTACAGTTACATCAACCCATAAACTCTCATTAAACCCTACATCTAGCTAGTTAACTTTTTCAACCTCTGAGCCCGAGAGGATTGGGAATTCTGCCTGCGCCTGCCGGGTGCGTCAAGGACGACATGATCCGCTCGGTGTTTACCTACCACTATATGGAAGTTTCCGAAAATATGGGACCCTAATATAGTACCCTAAATAATGGGATCCTTGTTAAAAGGACCCCAAAATCAGGTAACCCCCCTAATTTTCGAAAACTCCTACATGTATGCAGGGACGAAGGCCGTAAACCCTACAAGCCCGACCTCCCTGAAATCCTAAACCCTGAACTCTGAACCCCAAAGCCCTAAACTTTCAACCCGACCGAGACCCACCACCCCGACCATCTTATATCACACCCTAAGTATCCACCATCATGGACCAGGTTACCGGCAGTACTCTGCTACTCTTCTTGTTTTGGGGTCTTCTCATTGAATCTAAATTATGGTGGGGATACTATGCAGGGGGTACTACTGTAGAGGACTTCGCAGGCAATTGCCCGGATAAAAAGTGCCATAAGCCTTAATGTAGGAACCTGATTAAGAAACCCTGTGCCTATCACCCCCAAAATAGTCGGGTTCATATAAGGAACCCCAATAAAGGCCCAAGGTTTCTTAGTCAGGTTCCTACATTACAACCATAGAACCCCCGCCCCGGGGCTACACAAAAGTTTAAAAAAGCTCTTTCACTTGCTTGAGAGACTTCTTTGGTGGTTCTACAGGGTTCAGGGTTTAGGGGCTTGACATTTCCCTGAGAATATTGTGCCTTAGTTGGTTAGAAAACTACGGCACATCGCTTCCCAGAATTCCGGGAGGATCTAAAAAGTAGAGCCCCTAATTTGGGACCCTATGCTACTAAAGGGTCTTTATAGGAACCCCCCATTAAGGGATCTACCCCTAAACCCTAAAACCCTAAACCCCCTAACCCCTAAACCCTAGGATCCCCCATTAAGGGATCTACTTTCCAGATCCTTTCGTGGGTCTATGTTTGATAGACACAGCTGGAGTTTGTCCATCAGGATAGGCCACCAGATCCCCAGCCCTAATGTTGATAACTCCTGAACTGAAACCTTAAATCCCGAACCTACGGGTTTAGGGTTTTAGGGTTTTAGGTCTTATGGGGTTTATAGGGTTTTAGGGTTTAGGGTTTATAGGGTTTATAGGGTTTAGGGTGTTAGGGTTTATAGGGTTAAGGACTCCAAGAACCCGAACTCTTCAAAATTTTCAAGGCCCACGATCTCCCCGAGCCCTGGGGACCTGTAAGTAGGTAATAAGTAGAGCTATAAGTACCCTAAAAGGGATCCTAATTGGGATTATGGTAATTATAACTCTCTGAAATAGCTACTTAGTAAGTCCCCCGACCCTCCAAGTATAAACCCCATTCGAGCACCTTATAGAAACCACGGGATTTAGAGGACCTTAAACCCTAGAGATAGCCTTATTCTAATTATTAAGACCCTGCAGAGGATGACTCTGAAGTTCGACGCGCGCAGCCGCACCGAGGAGTGAGTGGTGATTTCGGGGTTTCTGGAGTTCAGGATTCAGGGTTTTAGGGTTTTGGGTTCAGGGTTTTGGGTTTTAGGGTTCCAACAACCTACTGCTTTCAGGGGTATACCTTGTTTTTTGTGGGTTTGGGGTTGATCTGTGGCTCCAACTTATAAATTAAAACCCTGCTGTTTTATATACCCATAGTTGAGGAGTCATAAACTATTATTTTGTAAGGTTTGGGGGCTACATATTCCGTAACGGGTTTCTCGTGCTTCCTGGAAAGGCTTGTACGGGAAATTCGCGTTGCTGAACGGTCGAAATAGACATTGTCGGAAGGGGCGTTCCAGGGATCTGGCATAGCATGGACGCTTCTGGCTGGCGGCTTATGTATTCACCGAACCACACTAGCACGGAGGCAAACGTGCCAAAAAGAGAGACCTGAAAGCACCGGCCGACTGTTTGCAGAAGCAGTGATAGTGGCGATCGTTGGCAATATTGAAATAGCGCTATTTAAAAAACCTGTAGTTTATAGTCGATGTAACAAAATTCGGCTCAGTGTATATAGGTATCCAATGAGCCTAGAAAATGGGACAGGCATTTGAACCACTGCCGAAGGCACAATTTTTCGGCCTTTTAGTTCAGGTCAGCAGTACTTGGTAATGAGAACAGCGTAGCTATGCTGACGACTAGTATGCAAAGGACTCTAGAAATCTAGGCAGCTCCTTTAGAATTGCTCAAGGCCCTCCCATACGCTATAGTCTCAGGTTTGCAAGCCGAAGATCTACGGAAAATCGAAGCCCAGCCAACCCTAAGCCGAACTCAGCTAAACCCTAAACCCTAAACCCTAAGCCCTAAACCCTAAACCCTAAACCCTGAACCCTAAACCCTAGCAGGGTCGAGGCTTACTTGGAGGGTCGGGGGACTTACTAAGTAGTTATTTTTTCTGAGTTCTAAGTACCATAACCCCAATTAGGATTCCTTTTAGGGTACCGATTAGTCCACTTTTTTCCTACTTACTAAGTCCCCCGACCCTCCAAGTAGGGGTTCATGGCAACCTTGGTATCACTGCAGCTATGGTCAAGACGGGGGTTCGTTTTTTGGCTATGTACCACGGTCCCGAAAGCCGAAACCCGAAGCGCCAAAGCCTCACAAACCCCCAAAACCACCCTAAAGATTCCTCCCTACAGCCATATCCGAACCCCAAACCATCACTCCTAAATCCTGACCTTATAACCCTTGAACCCTAAACACTAAAATAGCCCGAAGCCCGGACCTCTACACCCTAAACCCTAAACCCTACCCTAAGGGTCCTAACACTTCGGGGAACCTCAAAATGTAGGAGTTCTGACACCCCAAAGAGAACCAAGAGCTCTGTAGGAGATTCCGGAGCCTCCTAAGGAAGATACCTGGACCCTTAGGGCCTAAATCCTGAACTTCGGATTTGAACCTTAAACCCAAAAAGCCCTAAGCCCTGAACCCTACACCCACCCTAAACCTTAAACCCTGATCATGAACTCTCAAACAGAGCGGACCGCAGGCAGGCCGAGACTTCGTTCAGTTCTTCGGGCATCGAGACCCTGACACGGGCGCCTTTTCAAAGCGTGCCTGAGCAGAAGGAGTCTACCGTGTGTAGGGTTTATATTGGTTCATGTAGGGAATTTAGTGGGTTGAGAGTTGAAGTACTGATCATTACCGTAGTTGGACCGGTGCACTAGCTACACCTAGTATCGCCCCAAAAGTCTCATGTGGGGCAGTCTTGCCTTACTAGCAATTGATCAGAAGATAGTGCAGAATAGAGTAGTTGGGTGGTCTAGGTAGGGGTTCAGTTTACCGGGCGAATACAGTAAGGGTGTTGAGCAAACCACCTTGCATGCTTCAATCTCCTAAACCCCGGACGGTCCTAAAATCAACCCCAAACCACATTATCAATACCACGGCCCCCTTTTGATAGTCTGTGAGAACCAAACCCACAAACCCTACAAGCGCAAGACTCGAATCGAAAAGCTGAGGTCTTCATCTGGAGGACGATGAGTTGTGCAGGTGTTGTGCGTGTCGCCGGATTCCTTTTAAGGGCCTTAAAGTTCCTTAAAGGTTTCTACTTAGGTTGTAGAGGTTCCTTGAGGGGTTCCTGAAACATATCTGTGAGGACTCCCTAAGGGTTCCATACGGATTCAACACGGGTTATCAGGATTCGATAGGGGGGCTATGAGCACCACCGACGCTGAAGCTTGATGGTAAGCTTAGACAGTGTACCACCGTTTTCAATTTCCGGAAAGTCAATCTTGCCAGGATTCTGCTACATGCAGACATGTAGTGCCTGTCTGCTGCATTGATGGTTTCAGTTTTACTGCAGCTTTGGATCATAATCACGTTTATGCTTTTAGCTATCGGTCGGACTGTTTTTGTTTATCCATGCATGTCAACACCTGTCGAACGCACGTGGTCTACACCTTCAATGGTCAGGTGACATAGGGGGGAGGGGTCTCAGGGCCTTGCTAAACCCTACTATAGGGGCCTTAATACTTACCTACATTATTTCGGAGGTTCCCTATTATAATCATAGTATACTGGGCCCCGAACCCCTATTCTAATTACTAAGGCCCCTATATGGGTGGTTGCCAAAAATTATGGTCCCGTTTTGGGTACTTATTCTAATACGGCACCTATTATTTAGGGTACTCAAAAAGGGACCCTAATTTTGACAACCACCCATATTAAGCCCTGAACTTCAGGGCCTTTCTTCAGAGGTTCGGTCTTGGGGTTCTGCAGGTGATCGTCTTTGGGTTTAGGGTTTAGGGTTTAGGGGTTTAGGGGTTTAGGGTTTAGGGTTTAAGGTCTAGGGTTTAGGGGTTGGCCCGCTTTGGAGAATTATCGCGGTCGCAATACGAAAGGCAGGATGCCTCTCACGGCAAAGCAGGTTGGAATCTTGTTCCAGACTCTCGTGCAGCAGGTTAATTGTCCATGGGCATTATGCTTGTTTCAACTTTTCCTGGGAGACAGAGCTGATGCAGCCAGGCAAGCCTCTACAGAGTGGTTTCGTTTTTTTGAACCCAGAGATGGGAATCCTCCAAGTGTGGCCATTCCAGGAAATGACCCCAGAGATCGCCCTGCTCTTCCGATTCCTAGGGAAATTGCACGAGGTCACGGCCTACAGAACCGAATGGAAAATCTACGCCGAGGACATCGACGTAGCCGGTAGCATCGACTTCGTCATCCAGCAAGCTAAACCCTCAACCTTGCTTAAATCCTTGAACCCAACATCCTCCCTAAACCGAAAACCGAGAGCCTTATAGCCCCAAAGCCTCTGAAGCCTAAAGCCCCGAAAGCCTCAAACTCCCAAGCTACTGTAGACTCTAGAGGTTTCTCAATCCTGAACCCCGAAACTAATTTAGGCTCTGAAAACTTGAATCCCTCAACTGCCCAGACTAGACCTAGAACACTAACACTACTAACACCTACAGCCATAAAACTACTCCGAACTCTAGAACTTCAAAGCCTAGACATCCTTAACTACTCTACATTCTAGTAAACTCTAAATTCTAAGGGTCCGGGTCACTATTATAGGACTCTTGAGCCTTCTTAAGAACCCCAAACCATACATTAGGACTACTTGATAAACCCTGAACCCTCAGCACCTAAACCCTAAACCCTAAAGCCCTAAAACCCTAAACCCCTGAACCCTAAACCCTAAACCCCTGAACCCTAAACCCTAAAGCCCTAAACCCCTGAACCCTAAACCCTAAACCCCTGAACCCTAAAGCCCTAAAGCCCTAAAGCCCTAACACCCTCAAAGCCTAAAGCCCTAAAACCCTGAACCCCAAAGCTTTCCCAAACCAGGAGAAGCTTTGCGGATGCTATCCTGCCGGATTTCCAGACGTGCTGGCGCGGGCCTCTGCTTTCCCTAAGGGGCTTAGGGTGTAGGGTTTAGGGTTTAGGGTTTAGGGTGTAGGGTGTAGGGTTTAGGGTTTAGGGTTTAGGATCGTGGGCCCGAGCTGATGTAGGGGCCTTAATAATTAGAATAGGGTTTTGAGGGCTCCTTATCATGTTGTTATAGTATACGCCTTGGACAAACCCCTGAATTAAGCCCCTTCCCTTATACAACGCCGACAGATGCTAAACTCCCAAACCCAAAAAACTCCTCAACCCCAAACCCCTGAGCCCTAAAGCCTTAAACTCCCAAACCCCTAAACCCCTAGACCCTAAACCCTAAATCCTGAACCTCTCAACTCTAGCCTTAAACTCCTACCTAGACCCTCCATCTACCCTCTATTAGACCCCAAAAAAGCCCCTTATTTGGGACCCAAAAACCCCTCTTGAGTGTACAAGGAGGGTCCTGGTAAATCCTTAAATATTCGCTCCCGAAACCCCTAACCCCTAGACCCTAAACTCTAAACTCCTAAACCCTAAACCCTAAACCCTAAACTCCTAACTCCTAAACCCTAAACTCCTAACTCCTAAACCCTAAACCCTAAACTCCTAAATTCTGAGGCCGAAAGGATCCTGCAGGCGTACCCCCTCAACCCTAAACCCTGACCAAAAGCCCTCAATCCTAATTCCTCAACCCCGACTCCAGCAGAACCCCCCGNGCATAATGGTTTGAGGCCTTAAAGCTTTGCGTTTTGAAGTATTTTAGACTTCGGGTTCACGTTTCTGTCGGTGTCACAGAATTAAGGGGTTTAGGGGTTTAGGGTTTAGGGTTTAGGGGGTTTAGGGTTCAGCCGAGTGTTTTTGTTAATTTGGGTTTCTGGGTATAGGATGTAGGATTTTGAGTCGGGTATTGGTTAAAAACCCCGCCAGCCCCGAGGTTCCTGGTGACCACGTTTGGATGCGCTTCCAAAGTGACAGCTCGGAACAGGCATGGGGAGTCAGGCCGGGTGAACCTTCGTTTTGGGTTTGCGGGTGTTTACGGGTTCGGGGTGTAGGGTTTAATGAGTTTAATGCCTATAAGCATTCCGAGTCGAGCCCTCAAATAAGGACTCTACCACAAGTCCTGTAGTTCAGGGTATGCAAGGAAGACTTAGTAGCTGAGTGGATACACTTTACACTTTTTGCGATAATAGTACCCACTATAAAACTAAAAGTGTACACTTTTGGGGGCTTACGAACTCAGCAACTAAGTAAACCCTAACATAGGGGCCTTAATAGTTAGAATAGGGTTTTAAGGGCCCATTATACTATAATTATAAAAAGGAACCCATTGAAGGGTATGCAACGAAGAGCAGGATCTTGTCCAGCTGTCGAAGCTCTTAGCCCCCGGACCGGCGTCGCAGGTTCACCCTGTCTGGTGATGGCGACGGTGTCTCGAACTCCGCTGTGTGCCTGGGTTGAATTTTTTTTGTTTATTAGGTCGGGTCGTAAGATTATAATTAAGGCCTTTAAGGAAGCATAATTACATAATCTATTGATCAATAATTGCACGAAAATCCGCATGCCCACAGCCCTTCTGCGCGCCGCGTACATGAGTGCGGCACTGACTGCTGTAAATCGTAGAGATCCGAATCATTGCCAATACTATGCCTCGGTGTTCCTCTTGTAGTTGAAGTCTACTTAATGAATACACCCCAGAACCCCATACTGATTGTCCGGCCCTAGCCCTTGCAAAGCCCTTCAGCAGGAACCCCTGAAGGAATGTATTCTAATTTCTAAGGCCACGCAAGAGACTTTATCTTTGGTTTGTGGGTAGCGAAGTCTGTGTGTGGAGGTCGGGGTTGTTCGAGATCTGGGGTTCCGTGAAGGCACTGCGGCATGGGTGTGGTGAATTTAGACCGAGCCCTAGTTCTTGATTCTCACAGGCATCTGTATCAAGGTCTTCATGAGTGCACATAGCCGCTAGCCTAGCACAATCAACACTGAACCCTGTAAAATTTTAAACCCTCCACCCTACACGCCAAACTCTAAACGTCCTAAACCTCAGACCT
The DNA here is from genome assembly GCA_003297005.1 of Symbiodinium sp. clade A Y106. Classification (NCBI taxonomy): domain Eukaryota; class Dinophyceae; order Suessiales; family Symbiodiniaceae; genus Symbiodinium; species Symbiodinium sp. clade A. The sequence continues at coordinate 60,146 of BGNK01000939.1, forward strand.
AGATCCTTCGCCCCTAAATTTGTTTCTGCAAAGCTAAAAAGGCCTACAACAACTTCAGTAGCCCTTAAGTCTGTCCGAAACCCTAAACCCCTCAAGAAGATGCTATCTCAACCGTCCTATGCCAATCCCATAATAACATAATATAGGGGCCATAATAATTACAATAGGGTTTAGGGTTCAGGGTTTAGGTATACTATACTATAGTTATGAGGCCCCTATATCAGCAAGCAAGCAAAAGCCAAGGCCATTTCCGTGCGCCCGGTCTCTGCTCCTGGCCACGGTATCGGCGGTGAAGGAGCGACCTGAGGCGCTGGGGGGTTTCCCGGAGACCCCGAAGCCTCCATGAATCAAGAATCTCCTACATAAGGGACCCGAAAAGCACATAAGCGTAAGCATTTTCTAGGGATATCCCTACCTTATTGGGCTTTATTATAAGGGGGTGTATATGGGATAGGCTCTAGTCAGCCGACCACACAACGCCCCCATAGTCGAAGATACGGTTCTGGGGTGGGTTTAGGGTTGAGGGTTGAGGTATACTTTACTATAATTATGAAGCCCCTATATCAGTTGAGGGTCTTGGGTGTCGGATTTTGGTTCTTCTCAGGTTTATGTTTGGGCAAGTAGCTCGTAGCCGATTGCTTCAAACCTCTAACAGGTGGGGCCTTGGGTTTTGATAAAAGGGATCTTTAAGGGTTTAGGGTGTAGGGTTTTAGGGTTTAGGGTTTTTAGGGGGTCAGAGGTTCCGGCTTCAGAGACGGTGGTACGTTATATAGCCTGGGTTGTTCCTTGACAACTTGTTTATCGTAGATTCAGGGTTTGTAGACGATCCCACATGGAAAATACAAAGAAACAGCACGGTGCAAAGAGGCAGACAGAGAGAGGGAGAGAGAAAGAGAGAGAGAGAGGGTGCTTATCTGTTTGCTCGTGAAAGGAAATTTTAAAGGGCTCTTAACTGAGGACAGCGTTGGCCTATAATCCTTGAGTTTCCTTAGAAATCCACTCCAGCTCTATAAGTTCTATAAGTGCCCTTATTGCGGACATCCTACTCTATAACCTATGTACACTTTTTCCCTGACCCTGTGAGTAAGAGATCAGCGTAATCGCTGCAGTAAGTCAGCTCATTGCAGCAAATATCTCATACTCTCCCAAAGGGTCCTAGGTACTGTTACGGGGAATACTTCCCCCAATCATAATGGTAACTCCTACTATAGAAACCCTACATTCTGCCATATACTGGGCTTCGGAGTGCCATACTGTAATACTTTTTTTCTTAAAGGAACCCTTATGCGGTAAAAGTTTATACTTTTTTCTCCCTGGTTACTTCAAAGCCTCATCTAGAGCCACCAATACCCGTACTCGAAGGATCATGGGACTTATAGTAACTAGGGCTCTAAACAAGGTAACTATACGTATAACTATACCACTATTCCAAGTTAGGGTGCTCATATCCTGACTTGCTACCTACAGGCTCATATCCTACCCCCTTTTTGGATACCTAGTTATATGGTTCGGAACCGTTGTATAGGTCCTATGATCCTCCAAGTAGCGATTCGACCTTGCACCCCCAAAGGGTCCGAGGTTCTGCTATGGGGAATACCTCCCCAAATCATAATCGTAATTCCTAATATAGAAACCCTACATTCTACTAATTCTACTATTTAGTGCCTTTATTATTATTATTATAGATCCCTTCAAAGGAAACCTTACAGAACCTACATTTGGGACCTGAAGTCCTGAGCCTGGAAAGCCTCGCAAGTAAACCGCAAGACGACGCCCCAAACCCTGAACTCTCTTGACCCAGCCAGGCGCTCCTCTCCAAAGGCCCGAACAGAAGCCCTAAACCCTTAACCCCAAACCAAAAAGACACAAAATCATGCCCAAAACATGTCGACAGTGACTCCGCAGCTCAGCAAACAGGCGCTCTCTGTGCGGCTGCTGGCTGCCTCGGTGCTGCTAGCCGTTGCTGCGGCACAGCCCCAGAGCAGTGAGGTGAGCCTCTGATCCGCGGTTCAAGGTTTATAAGGGTTCATCTTTAGCCAATGCGAGAACTTTAAACTTTTGTTTTTGGCTTCATATATTTAGGTCAATCTCAGAAAGGTTACACTTTTGGGGGCCCGGCTATAGAAGTATAGTTATTATATGGAACCTTGGGAATACTATTGGGAGCTATTTAGGCTTCTACATGGGGGGCTTAGAAGCACACGCAGGGTTTGGGTTAAGGACTTGTAAAGGGGATTGTCTGTAGCCTGACTACAAGTGTATGCAGGTACAGTTCTGTTTGAGTTACAACGACCGCTGGAATGCTCTGGAGGTAGCTTATAGGTAAGCCCGCCGAAGAGGTCAAGAATGACGCCGCTAGACCTGTCATCTTGAGGTCTAAACCAAAGAAGCCCGAAACCGAAAACCCTAACCTGAACCCTAAACCCTAAACCCTAAACCCTAACCCCAACTCTAAACCCGAATTCTCCAAACCTAAATTCAAGTCTCAACCTCCAGCGATAAAGGAATCTTCGATGCTCCAACTGGACCCAAAGACTCCAATATCCCCTAATTAAGGAATATACCTGAAATCATATTAGGCGGCGGCAGCCGTTATACAGTGATGCAAGGGACCGTGCGACCGTTCCATCTCTGAGAGAGTGCATGAAGCCACCGGCAACTTTGCGATCAGGAAGCAGCCTTTTGAACCCAGATCTTGAAAAAAAGGGAATGCATCTTAAATTATAGTAGGATCCCTAATGTGATCTGAGGCATACCCTTTTCAAAGACGTGGTTGAGGAGCACCCCTGTGACCTGACCTGGAGACCCCTGTAGGGTTTAGGATTCAGGGTTGTGGGTTTAGGGTTTCTGAGTCTCCAAGTAAAGTATAATTCTGAGGGACCAACAGACACTATGACATAGCGTAGTATGGAGGTAATCGGCTCATTATGATAGGTATAAAACCTCAACCCTTTTTCTAGTCATCAGGGCCCCCATCTTCAAGTAGCATCGCTGCCAGGCAGCGCTCGTCTGCGAGGCACTGGTGACTTTGCTGCCGGAGCCAGCGGCATGGCCCGGGGCTCAGGTTTGGGTTTGTGCTTCATGGGCTTCGGTTGAGGGGTTTAGGCTTTGGTGTTCGGGCATATCCGGGCTCCAAGCGCTAGGCATTTGGACTTTGGCCTCCGGAAGTGTCATCTTAGTGCCAAGACTTGGGCAACATGTGAGCCACGCCGTCCGCGCCGTGCAAATCCGTAAACCCTACACATGGGCGACGACGGCTTTGCATTTTGGGTTTTGGGCGCAATGGCTTGTTGGTGCATCCTCCCTGAAGGATCATGGGACTTAGTAAACACGGAGATAATGCTATCAGTAGTTGCGAGTATATTCACCTTCCTTAACCTACCAAAACCTACTTTTTTGTAGGGTCCCTACAAGGTAGGGTAGAAGCCAGAAAGTTGGAACATGAATATCCTCATGGCCTTAAGGTAAAGTATAGGGGATCCCAGCATTAATCCTCCAAAAACCATGTTCCAACTTTCCGGGGTTCACTTTAGGTTAAGGTTATTTGTAACCCGAGTTTCTTCAGCCCGATGGTCCCTAAGGAAATCGTGGAGGAGAAGGGCCCCAAGCCCTGAAGGACCCTTAGGCTAGGAGTGAACCACCAGGTCAGGCTCAACCCCTAAACGCTCAGGGTTAGGGTTAAGGGTGAGGGTTTAGGGTTCAGGGGTTTTGGGTTTGGGGTTTGGGGTTTAGGGTTTGGGGTTTAGGGGTTAGGGTTAAGGGTGAGGGTTTAGGGTTCTAGGGAACCAACGCCTACAAACTAAGACACAAGCAACATGGGAATCCACACGAACAAAGATGGCACAAACCAAGCAAACCAACCGGATTGCCACGCAAAGTTCGCCCTCGGCCCAAACCACCCGAACCCCTAAACCCTAAACCCCAAACCCTAAATCCTAAACCCAAAACCCTAAACCCTAAACCCCTAAACCCTAAACCCTAAACCCCATGCTATGCATGCTTGGCAAGCTCCTGCTTCAATGACCAGCTTGTGTACTTCAACTTGATCAGCAAGTATCACTACCTCGGCGACATTCGTTTCGACCTGCAGTTCCAACTCAACGGCGGGGTTGCGTGGTTGCTGAACCCAGCCATATTCGCGACTCAGATGGCGGAAGATTATGTCGGCCGCACGAGTGTGATAGGCAGAACGACGAATCAGTTGACAGCACCATTGCGCACTGCGCAGAAATATCTGTTAGAAGTAAAGCTTCGTTGGACAGGCGCTCGAGGCAGTGACATGTTTATCCATGCAAGTTTATGAAATACGGTATGCCACGAAAGAAGATCCCAACGTGAAAAACCCCAAAACCAATTAAAAGTAGTTTCCCCGGGTAAACCCAAAAAAGGAACTACATTGTGAGTCTAGGTAAACCCTGAACCCTAAACCCCAAACCCCAACCCAGGAGGCCCGCAAACCCGACGCCCTCATTTCTAAGCCCAAAAGATTTGAATCTTACACCCGAAAGCTTACGCCAAAAAAAGCCCTCTAAACCCTAAATCCTAAATCCTAACCCCTGAACCTTTAAACCGTAAATCCTAAACCCTAAATCCCCAAACCCCTAAACCCTAAATCCTTAATCCTAGCCCCTGAACCTCTAAACCCTCAATCCCTAAACCCCTAAATCCCTAAACCCCTAAACCCTAAATCCTAAGCCCTATAAACCCTAAAACCCTTGAACCCCTATACCCTAAACCCTAAATCCTTGAACCCCTAAACCCCTAAATCCTAAACCCTAAACCCTTAAAAAGGTCGACAGAAGCCTGGGGGAGCCTCCTGGAACTCTTCTCCGTTTCGGAGCGCTTCGGACAGAGGCGCACTACTTTGGGAGGGTGGAAGGTTTAGGGTTTAGGATTTAGGGTTCAGGGTTTAGGGTGTAGGCTTTAGGGTTTAGGGTTCAGGGTTTAGGGTCTAGGCTTTAGGGTTTAGAGTTTAGGGTGTAGGGTCTAGGCTTTAGGGTTTAGAGTTTAGGGTTTAGGGTCTAGGCTTTAGGGTTTAGAGTTTAGGGTGTAGGGTCTAGGCTTTAGGGTTTAGAGTTTAGGGTTTAGGGTGGGGAGAATCTTAGGAACCGTGTGCTTTCAGGTGCCCTGCTTAGCTACTTCGAGTATACCCTAAGGGTCCTAGCACTTTGGGGGACCTCAAAATGTAGGATAACTGACTTAGATCCGCCGCAATACCCAACCTTTAAGCTTTTTGGGTTCTTATAGTTTAGTAGGAATCCTAAACCCTAAACTCCCAAACCCTAAAAGGAATCGGCCTAAACTCTAAGATTCCTACAAAATGGTAGGAAAACTGAAGCCCCAGGGAGATCTTAGGGCTCTCGCTCGGACCCTCCTAGGGAGATCCCTGGACCATTAGGGTTTATAAAGCTTAGGGGCTTAGGGTTTAGGGTGGAGGGTTTAGGGTTTAGGGTTTAGGGGCTTAGGGTTTAGGGTTCAGGGTTTAGGGTTTAGGGTTTAGGGTGGAGAGTTTAGGGTTTAGGGGTTTAGGGTTTAAGGTTTAGGGTTTATAGGGTCTGAGGATTCAGACGATAAGTTTTACTTGGACCGGAGTGTAGAAGGTTCGAAGGGGGTGGGTGATGTAACCTTTAACCGCCAAACCCTTATACACCCTAAACCCCTAATTTAGGGGTTTAGGGTGTATAAGGGTTAGAGTTTAGGGTTTAGGGTTCCGAAACCCCTAGGCCCTGAAATTAAACCCTAAAGCCTTCAGGTACCTGAGCAAATTGGGCCTCGGGGGGTAGGGCTCTGAGGACTTTGCCATTCAGACCCGAGAACCAGACTACTCCAGAACCTCGAATATCCCTTAATAAAGGAATACCTTAAATTATAGTAGGATCCCTAATATGATTCAATTTACATTCCTTAACAATTGAGGGATATTGGAGTCTCTGGGTACTACAGGGGCCTGAATTTTTGGAAAAGGGCTTACGGCTTATGACGTCGCAGAACTGTAATCGGTTTTAGGGTTTGGGGTTTAGGGGTACTAACTTAGATAGTGAACGGGGGAACTTTAAACTTTTTGGCCTTATATGTTAGCTCTATCTTAGAAAGCTTGAACTTTTTGGGGCCCGGCTGTTGAAGAAGAGAGATAACGAACTTTGAGGAATAGTCTTGGTATTTCTTCAGGCTCCTACTTCTGGGTTTAGGGTTTAGGGTTTAGGGAGATCTCGCCTGTTGGGCTCTTTTTGAGCTTCAAAATATTATGTAGTGTGCCTGGCCTCTTACATTTAAACATCATGCTAAGCACGGTTTCAGGCATAAGTTGTTGATTCCACAAATCAGCATTATACATCTTACAGGGCTGGATGTGTTCGTGTACGGAAAGCGAAGTTTCGAGGTCGAGTCTAGGGTTTTGGTTTTTCCAGAACCCGAACCCAGAAAACCCTCCCGCCCCAATCACAAAAGATTCCACCGCTCCCCTCGTTCAGAGTACCTCTGCTTGAAGAGGCAGGGGACTTAGTAAGTAGGTTATAAGTAGAGGTAACAGTGCCCTAAATGGAGTTACCCTAATTATAACCCTACTTATAACCAACTTACTAAGTCCCCTGCCCCTTCAAGCAGTCAGGCTGCTTTGTGCAAGTTCATGGTTTTTGATTCAGGGCGCGAGGCCTATGGCTCGATATTCCCTTAACCCCAAGGGTCCAAAGCACCCAATAATTAGGTACTCTGTTTTAGGATAGTAGTTACGTAGGTTAAGTTTTTGGAGAGTATATGAATATTGGGTACTTGGACCCTTGGGGTAAGATCCTGGCACTTCTCCTTTCTGAGTAGGGTCCGGAATCTTCGGGTTATAGTCGCAGGATCATAAACCCCACACCAGGAAAACGTAGTACTTTAGGGTATACACCGGGATAACGATAGCATTACACGTGATTGCCGCTGCTATGAACTCCATCTATCACGGCGCAGGGTATCGCGCTGTCAAAGATAAGATCCCACCGGCATGCATCCCGAGCGCACACGTGCCTGACAGTTTCATTCCCCGTGTACACCCTAACTACATAACCCATAAACCCTGAACCCTGTGTAAGTGTTGAACCCCATATAAACCCTTGACCCTATACGTATATATACATATATATATACACATATATATACACACACATACCCCCTAAACCCTATATACCCTAAACCCGCAAAGGTTCAACCCTCAAATTCCTTGACCTGAAACTTAAACTTACACCGTCAAATCGGAAGACCTACAAAACCCTAATTAGATAGGCTTGGGGCTTGCGGGGACAAGTTTAGGGTGTATAGGGCATGTAGGGTTCATGTTTAAGCCCCAAAGCTTCTGAATTTAAAACTGGATGAGGGCGCAGCTAGCATCCTTGGCGCAGCTGATCTCGTCGCAGCTTGGACATCAGGCAGGAAGCGGAGCGCCTGACTAAGTCTGATTAATTACTGCTAGTGGTTCGTATATTCCGGATCCTTCATTTTTGGGCAACCGAAGCTTCTTTTGGATCGTGCATGCCTGAGCCCTACAACCTAAAGCGCCGATATTTGCGGCGGAAGCCGACAGTGAGGCGCGTCGACATGGGCTCTAGGGTTTTGGGGGTTTGGGATGCAGTCTTCAGGATCAGGTGATGTATGCAGTGCTTATCACTTGGGGATATGAGCAGGATTGCTAGGGGAACCCAATAGTAAGTCATCTTCTGAAACTTCACGGTTGAGCTGTTCTGTTTCGATATGCTGTTCTGTGCCCCTCCAGCTCAGACTTGAAGCCCTGAAGCGCTATAGAACTTCAATTCCGCTGACCCTAAGTCCCGAAACCCCCGGCGCTGACTCTGAAAACCTGATCAAACTGCGACAAAGCCAAACCCCAGAACCCCAAAACCCTGAAAAAGTAGTGCTGCTTGTAAGCGGCAAAAACTGAACCACCAGAAGTAGACCCGATTGCAGACGCTTCCGCTGCTGGATGCGGTCAGCGCAGATGCAGCGGCAGCAGCACCGAAGCGGATGGCTCTTGATAAGGCAAGGACGATCTCAGAGACTCCAATGTCCTTTAATTACGGAAAAACTTTTTAAACTAGGGATCCTACTACAATAAGGGAATATACCTTATATTAAATACTATAATTGGATCCCTTAAGGTATATTCCTCAATTAAGGGATATTGGAGTCTCTGGGACCCTGCAGATTCACGGCGGTCCGGCCACAAAGGCTTCCTGCTTTGCGTTAACCTATAGTGTCCTTAGGAATTATCTGTTGTTTTGTTCATATAAAACCCAAGAGGATATTTAACATATTGTTTTGCATATTATGGTTCTAAGGCGGGTGTAGTAACCTCCCAGACCAGTCAGTGAGACTGACAGCCAAAACAAAACACGTGATCATGATGCTAATCAGCGTGGTGTACGAATGCTCTGGTTTATACTCATGATGCTGGTCAGGCTGCGGCCCTAGACCCACCCCCAGCAACACTGAAATCCAAGAGACAGTATATATGTATATAACATATATATGTACAGTTAAGTATGTATAACAATATATATGTATATATGTACATGTATATATATATATATATATGTATATATGGTAGCCCCCCCCCCGAGTTATCTACCAGTTTTGGTGTAAATACTGTGTATTCCCTGACCCGCAGTTTAAAAGACTACTCTGTGTGTGCGTATGTGTATACTTTGAACCCTGCGTATGTGTATACTTTGAACCCTAGTGTGTGTGTGTGTGCGTGTGTGTTTGTGTTTGTGTTTAGGGCAATGAGAGCAGTCCCGATGCATCCCGAAAATTGAAATACAATCCACGCATGAGGCCTATTGATTTCAATAGGCCCATTGAATTCAATAGGGCCGTCGGATTGAAGATCCAAGATTCAAGATGTCGCAGAGAACTTTCCCAGGGCATCTTGAATCTTGGATCTTGGATCCACCAGCCCTATTGAATTCAAGAGGCCTATTGAATTCAATAGGCCTCACCGGTGGATTGAACTTCAAAACTCAGGATGCATCGGGACTGCCCTTATTGCCCGAAACGCGAGTGCAAGCATGTACTCTGGTATCCGTTGCATTGTTGTAGTTCTGCAGTAAGGTTCCTCAAATATAGGATGTCCTCGTAGGGCTGTAGGTATTAGAAATCAACACCACTGGACTGTGCCAGTATTCTATAGGCAGTGCATACATAATACACGGCCACATACGAGAGAAGCCGACAAGCCCTAGTGCAACGTGTTTGATCACGGGAATATCTTTCTGGCTGGGGGAAATCCAGGGTTTCTGCGCCTAACACACATAGACATAGTTTATTATTTCTCAACCATGTAGTAAGGGCCGCAGCAAAAACCAATATCAAGACTGCAGTAATATTGCATAGTTGACTACATATACACAAGCATGACCGCTTGACTTTGCATCAGATCAAGTAAGTATACAGTGTCATACAGTGTCGCCACTTACACAAACCAATGCTGACCCGATGCTCAGGTGTAAATACGTGCATACAAGCACGTTCCAGATAGAATTGCATGTACCCACGGAGTCTTACTACCTTATACAGAAAATATCTAAAACCAAATGGTTTTACTAATCTACCTCTACGTTTATAGTGTTAGTATTGATGTTTTGCCTAGTTTGCATAAAATGCATATCTACATATCTACATGGGAGCTTTTGTGTTTGTGTCGCATGTGAGACCTGGTGATATACAAGATCATGATGTAACAAGAAGAAGCTCGCATTTTGGAGCTTAGGACGGCTAAGATAAGACAAAACATAGAAAGACAAGGAGCTGCATGTATGCACATGTACCATGGAATCTCGTGCGTTGCCGCCTCAATGTGCTTTGGGATTCCTTGTGTTTTGACTCGGGGTGCGAAGTCATTGTTGCATACTTTGGTGCCTATTACGGGTTGCTGCAATACTATATAAACATGCACGCACGCATACACAAGTAGTAGCAACCGCAACACTGGCCGTCGAATTGAACTCTTGTATAGTTGATTACATATGCTGCTCGCATTTTCGTAAGATATAGCATACAGGATAGCTTTAAGGTGTTAAAGGGCTGTGGGCCCAATATTTTTGTTCTAGCAGGGGTGTAGTCCAGAGTTTTGACAGATCCAAAGCAGAGGAGCCGATACGCCTTTGCAGGGGTCCATGCACCTACAAAAAGGCTTCTGTGGGGATGTTATAGGGGTTCGATCAGCTTTCCTTACAGGATTTATCAGGGTTCTATAATGGATTTAGAAGGCCTCTGTAGAGATCTATAAGGGTTCCATCAACGATTTCTAAGGCTTCTATAAGACACCCAGATATATATATATATATATATATAGTGTATACTTTGGATGTAAAAGGGCTACGCCTACCTTTCCAATCTTTGGTCTTTGAGGGAGGGTGGTAGCCTATGTAGTACCCCGCTCAAAGACCAAGGTTCCTTTATAATTTATAATCATACATACAACAACTCCTAGAGTATGTATGGCCTTCGGGGATTTGGGGGGGCACCGTACCAATCCCAATCCCCTCCGCACCTTCGCATCAACCAAGCATTCCCCTCTAATCGGCCGGGATGCGTCGCAGCCCGGGCAATGGGCCACCTCGGTCATTTCCACCCAAAAATGCCCCAAAAGGGTCCATAACCCAGGGGGGGAAGGGGGTATATATATATACATATACCTATATATAGATAGATAGAGAGAGAGAGAGAGAAAAATAAATATGTAGAGAGAGAGTGAGAAATAGATTGAGAAAGTTTGCTAAGAGATAAATAGAAAGAAAGAGACAGAAAGAGAGAGAAAGAAGGAAGACAACAAGAGACGAAGAGAGACAGAGGGGGAGAGAGAGAGAGAGAGATAGATAGAAAGAGCGAGAGGATTGGTTTAACAGATCGCCTATGTCCAATGGAAGCGCGAGACAGAGACAGAGTAAGAGAGAGAGAGGGAGCGAAAGCGAGAGCGAGAGCGAGTGCTTCTTCTGTATCAAGTTTGTGCCTCCGCCTGTACTATCTAGCTATGGTTCCTTCTTGGATCTCCTCCAAAGTCTGGCAAATCTGGACCCAAAGCAAACCCCCCTCCCTGGACGGCTGTTGTTAAGGATCTTTTGCGTCTGTTATCATAGTATGGGAAAGCATGTTGTTTGCAATTACGTTCTATCCTATTAGATCAGCTTCTGAATTGAACCTCCTTTTCGGAGTCCTGTTCAAGGTCCCAGACCCTCTGTAGCAGTTTCTTATTGGCCCTCTTCCGAGGGTCAGTGGACTTGGAAGTAGATCGAAACTAGAGTGATGCGTGGAGTTAGGGGTTTAGGGTTTTAGGGTTTTCGGAGTTATCCGACTTATGGCTTGACCTTCAAGCGATCCAGGAAGCCCGGTAGTGGCGTGCAGTGGTCTTAAGCGTTCCTGGCAGCAGAAATGCCGAACACAGCGCAGGTGCGTCCCATCGGCGCTGGCATCCTTCTCAATGGTCAGGCCAGCAACGGTGTTGACTTGAGATCCAGCCGACAACCAGAACAGTCTCGATATACTTATCGAGGCAACACCCGCCTCTAATTGTTGTAAACTCGCCGAGCATGAGCGTGTAATATAGGGGCCCAAATAATTACAAATACTGTCTTGAGGGTTCCTTGCTATGATTATCGTATAATGGGCCCCAAAGCCCTTTTCTAATTACTAAGGCTCCTATATTAGAGCCTTTGGCAAAGACGGAACCTGATCCATGATGCTAAGAAGGTGCGTTCGAATAACGCCAAGTCACAAAGCTCTTGTCATACTTATAGGGCCCTACATCCATCGATATCCTCAATGTCCCGGCTAGTTGATTCACTTGCTTCCAGTCTCCATTGTATGTATTTATTGGGCCAGCCAGGTTAGTGGTTATGTCTTTTGTTGCAAGGTTAATCAAGAAGGCCTACAATAGAGACTCACGTCCTCAATTCCCTACAGCCCTTTGCAAAGCTTAAAGACATCCAGCATGGGTAGTTTCAATTGGTTTTTATGAGCTTCAACTAGGGTTGAAAGTACATACATCATACAACTATCGCTCGTGTGCTTACCCCAAGCCTCACAACCCCGAAGCCTGGACCATAAAACCCTATGCAATGCAGGCCCGATGACATTCAAAGCCTTAAACCCTAAACCCTCAGCCATTGTGCCGAAATCCCAAGCCTTGAACTATATGACAGGCCTCACCAACCTTACGAACCCTCCAAGCCCTAACCCCTAAACTCCTAAACCCCTAAACCCCCAAACCCCTAAACCCAAACCCCTAAACCCTAAACCCCTAAACCCCAAACCCTAAACCCACGCAGCCCGCAGGCGACGATGGTTGCTACTCAGGACAACATAGCAGCCTTTGCGCTCGGATCGCTGGGGCCTTGGCCGGGGCGTTTAGGGTTTGAGGTGTTCGGGTTTAGGTTGGGGGTGGGCTTTATGGGGTTTTGAAGGGGCTTGAAGGCTAGGGAGTTTTATTACAGTTTTTTTGCGTAAAGGCCTCGTAAGGTTTTATGAGGATTTCACAAGGCTTTGGGTTTCTTTTGTCGTGTTGTTACTCAGCTTAGGGGTTAAGGTTTGGGGTTTAGGGTTCACGCAGCTGGACTTCCGAGCCTGAAGCGGCACAGAGGTGGGCTTAGCGCTCAAACCCTCACCCCAAAGAAGCGTCACAGGGTCCGATATCGGATGATCCGCACCCTGGCTCCCAAACAATCTCGACCCTCGGCGTCGCATTGAGCTGAGAGGGAAATCTGGCGAGCTGCTGGAGGAAGAAGCGACGGTACGTCTAGAAGAAGGATCCCTGGGCCTCCCCCCGACATGAAATCATGGGTGTAATTGAGCCTGACACCTAGATCCGAGACTTAAGCATTCAACACAAACAGCTTAGCACTCAATCTGCGTCCCCAAGCCTCAACTCTAAAAACCACTAAACCTAAACCTTAAACCTCGAAGCCTTAAGCCTATCAACCCTCAAACCCTAACACCCTCAAATCTCAAGCTTGACAAGCCTTTTCCCGAACCTCTGCCCCCGACCCCAACCTAAGGGCCCATCTCATAAGCCTATGTTCAGTGATAGGGCTGAACGCTCAAACAGTAGATGAAAGCTTGTCTGCCGGTCTGCCGCAGCTGTTGTAGCTCATTCAAAGCCCTCTTGTTCTGTTGCCAAGTCCATCGCTATGTCGCCGGCGTGCCTCATGTGTTTCCTGGTTCCTGCACTCCTTTGTGCCCTGCGGCAGGCACAAGAAGTTGAGCATGGAAGCACAGTCTTGCAGTCACAGGTGTCGGGCGACCAGTCAACATGGACTCAGTGCTGCGTCACACAGGACACTGGGAATATCGCAATCAAAAGCCGCGCTTTCCGTAAAGAGGCGTTGGAGATTCTCGGAAACATTACTTACTCCGGTGGTTACGGCTGGAAAGATGGATTCAACATGAGCCCTTACCAGGAGCACTGCCTTCATGCTCTGCAACTCTATCGTTGTCCGAGGGTGCAAGAGACTCTGTTCGATCTTTATGGATACAACAGTTACGCCAAAGTGGTCGAGATCAGCAACGCCTTCCTCGCGAAGTACCATTTTAAGACGGAGTCTTATTGGTTGCGTGCGCCAACATGTCCTGACGGCATGGAATCAGCCGCAGATGCCGACCGATGCACACGGGATCTAGAGTATTTCCTACAGTTCTTGCGCACATGGAAGATTTCGATGGAAAGGGGCCTGGAACGTTAGACGTCGCCTCGCGGAAGCAAAGGCTGGCGGGACTATTGCAGCAGCGTTCATCGTCAATCCAAACGGGCTTAGGGTTTAGCGAAGCCTTTAATGCAGTTGAAAACTCTTTTCACCCTCGTGAAACATGCGAGTCAAACGCAAGACGGCTCTTGCCGCCGTATCAAAGCCTTATAAACCTTAAACACTATGCCCTAAGCTAGAAACTTGAAACCCAAAAAACCACAACTGTTAAACCCTAAACTGCAAGCCTAAACTAGATTGCTATCCCAGGCCCTTTCTCCTGAAGCCCGCCCTGGTTTCGCCAGGACTGCTGCGAGGAGTTTGTTTGTCTGTTTGTTTGACCCTAGGCCGCCTGATTAAGCCCTTGAACCTGAAACCCTAAGCCAAAAACCGTGTGTGTTGTGTGGTTCGTCACTTGTTTGTCGAAAACTCCCAGACTCAACCAATTCCAAAACCCAGCTCGGGCTCTGAGGTTCATCATACCTTGGCGTTCTTCTGGTTGGATCTTAGGACTTTAACTTTTTAGGTTTCTATATGAACCATAATAAGGAGGCTAAAAGTTTAACTTTTGGAGGGGTTCAGAAGTCAGCCAAGATTCCTCAGGATCATCACTTCAAACCTTAAGCCCTCATTTAGGGTTGTAGGGTTAGGGATCTAAAGCCCCAATCCTAAACCCTAAACTCCCAACTACTGTGGAATATACCCCAAACACCCACTATTCTTGGGAGGTCCTGGTGAAGGTGAACCCTTAAACCTATAAGCCCTAAACCCTAAACCCTCAAGAAAGAAATAAATAGAAATTGCTTGTCATTGCTTTCGTTGAACCCCATAAACCGTCAATTTCAAGTTCAACATCCCCCACAGCCCAATCCCAAAGAGCACACCACCAGAGCCCAGCCCAGCCCAGCAGCCCAGCCCAGCCGCCCAGCCCAGCTCCCCCAGCTCCCTAGCCCAGCCCACCCCACACCCCCAGCCCCGGCCAAAACATAAAGCACCTCGAAGACCAAATGACCCTTAAAAGTAAGGGCCTTATACCCTTATACTTATACCCTTATACTATGAATACCTATATGGTATATGAACCTTAAACCCTTTTGAGGTACATTTCGTCCTTAAGGCAGTCGGAAAACCCAGTTCAAACAAAAAGAAACCCCTCCCACCAGCCCCAGACCCAGCCCCAGCCCTACTCCAAAATCCAAATCAGATTCGAGAGGGAGCTGAGCTCAATATTCAAAATGTGGTTCCAAAAGAAACTTGGCGTTCTTCTGGTTGGATCTTAGGACTTTAACTTTTTAGGTTTCTATATGAACCATAAGGCTAAAAGTTTAACTTTTTGGAGGGGTTCAGAAGTCAGCCGAGTCAAAATGTGCTTCCAAAAGAACACTTTGTCAAAGCTTTCGGTCAAAACGTTTCGGTCAAAATTTATTGGCACCCAAACCCTTAAGAAAACGCTTAAGAATTTCTATAAACCCCATCCCCAGTGCAGGAACGAGAGGCGAACCTCGCGCCTCCTCCGTTGCGGCTGGGGTCTCGGCGCAGCTGTGTTTGAAACGGTCCCATCGGGTTTTAGCAGATTTCCCGTAGTTAAGGAATATACTTTAAATCATATTAGGGATCCTACTATATTTTAAGGCATATTCCTTAATTAAGGGATGTTGGATTCTCTGGGTTTTCCGGGGTGCTATAGGCTATAGGAGGGGTTTATTACCTTTCGAAGGGCTTTGCAGGTGGGATGGACGTAGGTGGGGAAATCTTGAGTAGGAGACCTCATGTGAGCATCCGTCAAAACTTCGGTAATTGTAGTTAAGAGTAGGGCGACCGTGGAATGCCGGATCTTGCCAATTTCCTTGGAAAGCGACAGGACCCCCCCCAAAAAAAAAGCGATACGATCAACGAAAATCATCTGTTGTGACATTTCCGTGCTGCCGTGGCATTTCTGCCTAAACTTTCCGTGTGATATATGGCTAGGCAATCGATACCCGAATCGATACAAAATCGATACCCTAATCGATGCCTACCAGATCGTTTTATGAGCCACTGCCCCATGCAGTAAACGGCAGCAGAGGGGGCAGTAAAGTGCAGTGAAGGGCAGTAAAGGGCAGCAAAAGGCAGTAAAAGGCACTAAAAAGCAGCAAAGGGCAGTAAAGCGCAGGTAAAGGGCAGTAAAAGGCAGTAAAGAGCAGCAAACAGCAGCAAAGGGCAGTAAGGGGATCAGTGAGTCTGATGGTCTTCTTACTTTCACAAGAGCAAAGCGATACCTCACAGAAACATGGGACGGAATCCTTGTAAAGCGAGAAGGACCCCCAAAAATATCCATGGCCTGGCCATGAATACGAAGTTTTGACAAACGCTCACATATGGAGGATCCTTCCCTGAGTCCCAGCTATCTTCATGTCGCCCTCTGATGCCCCAGAGTCTTTGGCATTTCTGTGTCGGGGCTTGGGTTTATCTTTAAGGCTCTTGGATAGGTTTTCAGTTTTTGCCTTTTGGGCCAAGCCCTCTGTCACATTTAGGGATCTCCAACAATGAATCGTTTGCTTGCCTTCTGAGGGGGCTAGATTTTTAAAGGATCACAGGACTTCGACACGGACAGGCTTGCTCGCCAGAACTCCTCTCATGGAACGGCCCTCAATGCTTCGATCCAGTATTCCCAGTCGAAAGAGCAGCTTAAGTCGACCCGTGTTTATCCCGATCCAGAACCAAACCTCCATCCAGGCCCTAGAGACTCTGTGCCCTCCAGCCGACGAAAAGACGGTCAGCAAGGTTGTAAGTAGGAATACCCCAACCCTAAACCCTAAACCCTAAGCCCAAGGGGGTATTCATAACTCTGCTCACAGCCTTCTTACGCGGTCCCTCTCCTCAAGCCTGAACGCTACAAACCCCAAACCCCCAAAGCTCTGAAGCCGTAAAAACCCCTAAACCCGAAACCCTAAACCAAGGCCCCAGAGCTCTTAGCGCGTCCAAGTCTCAAGGTATTCATTCATGGGAACCTCTCCGAGCCGAGCCAAGCTCAACGACTTTCCATTCTAGTAGGTTAGGGGTTTAGGGTTTTAGGGTTTAGGGACCCAAATCCAGGCCCTAAACTCAACAACTAAACGCAAGGGTCCATACCGTTCGAATCCCCAAAGGGAGCCACTTTAAGGAACACCCGCACTCTCCCTCCCCCCCCCTCTCCCCAACACCTAGACTCACTTATGATTCCGAAAAATCCAAACTCTAAACCCTAAACACCTATTACTTGGCTGCAGACGGTAAAAAGGAGCTCAAAAAGAAAAACCGTATTTTGAAGGGGCGACAAAACAAAGGAACCTAAACCCTAAACCCGACCTCTCCCAGGCGCTCTGCTTCAGCCTGCACATCGAGGTGGGATATGTTGAGCCCTACTTGGAGGGTCGGGGGACTTACTAAGTAGTTATTTTATAGAGTTGTAATTACCATAACCCCAATTAGGATCCCCTTTAGGCTACTTATAACCCTACTTATTACCTACTTACTAAGTCCCCCGACCCTCCAAGTACAACTAAGCTCTGACCCCAGTAAACCCTAAACCGACCAGGACAACCGATAGGGCTGCTGGCGGCAGGGAGGGACTTGACTGTAGTCTGTTCTAGTCGGTCAATGGCATGTGCTTGAAGGTTGGCCGTTTCACGAACTGCAAAGAGTGTGTGCACACCACTCCACTGAAATATCTCGACTGCTTGACTCAGTTGGATATTCATGTCGACGGCCACTCGACGCCGAAGCATTCCTATCGTGGGAGACGAGCGCAGCTAGTGCAGCAGAGGGCGAGTAAACAGCAGAGCGATGACAAACTAATATTTGAAAGCTGTAAGAGGACCTAAGTGGGCTTAGCAAGTTTTCTTTGTGGTAAAAAACTCTGTTGAGCTTCGACCTTGAATCAATGGCTCAGGGATTTGGGTTTTCTGGGGTTTAGGATCTATCGGTAGGCGGCAGGTTACCATCTTCGGCTTACCCCCCCGTGCTTATGTATCTAAGGCCTGGGTTTTGGGGGATTTAGGGCGTGAGGGTTGGGGTTGGAGGTTTCGAGTTTACGCTTTGGGTTTCAGGATTTAACCCCAAGGCTCCAAAGCACCCAATAATTAGGTACTCTGTTTTAGGATAGTAGTTACGTAGGTTAAGTTTTTGGAGAGTATATGATTATTGGGTACTTGGACCCTTGGGGTAAGGCCGCTCTCCATACTTTGGTTTCGAGTTTCGGGGTCCCTTAGTCAGTCCAACAAGCGGTATCAGCATGTGAACTGCAGTTCAGGGCAGCGCCATATGCAATTGGGAGTTTCCGAAAATGAGGGGTACCTTTTTCGGGGGGGTCCTTATAAGAAGGATCCTACTATTTAGGGTACTATATTAGGGTCCCCTATTTGCGGAAACTCCCAATTCTGTGTAGCGGTGAACTTCCAGACCTTTTCCCATGAGTGTTCACTGTTCCTGAGACCTAGGCTTATGTATACGCTAGACCCGAATCCTTTAACGGGGCTAGGCGGAACACCCGCACTCTTGGCCGGAACCCTTGACCCCAACCCCAATCTCAAACATCGACCTCTCCCAGCCCCCGTAATCTATTTGGCCTTTAGTGTAATTATCGCTCTAATGGAGTATAAGGTACCAGTAGGAAACAGGAGAAACCCGCAAGCCCGAAAGCCCTGCATCCCAAAGCCAACCCTCCTTTAGACCCAGACGATTGCGCAGGCGTCGGCCGAGCCGGCAAAACTTTATGAATCCATGGAGCAGGCATGGATTTTGGGTTGACAAATTGCGGTTTGTCCGGAGGCAAGAGTTTAGGGACTGGGGTTTAGCGATTTCGGGGTTTGGCTGCCGTATTCTGGGATGGCATTAGGTAGGTCCTACGTGTTATGTTAGTACCAAGACTGTTGGCCATTATCTCCTTCAGCAGTTACGTGTAGCAACCATCATCATACACTTTTGCAAGACCTAGCTGCGCCACTGCAATACCCAAAATGTCCAACCTCAAGAAGCAAACGGTTCAAAGCCTGTGCCCCAGCACGAAAAACCCTGAAGCCCCTAAGCCCTAAAGCCCCACCGAGCCTGCAGGCTTTGTTTGGGGTCGGCCTGGTTGACACGGTAGCTCAGGACGCAGACGAGGCAAATCCGAAATGGGGGTTTAGCATGTAGGATCTCGGTTTACGGTTCAGGGTTAGCAGTTTGGGGCATTTGAGTTTTTGGGGTTTAGGATGTAGAGGTGTGGCGCGCTTGAAATTTAGGGTTTGGGATTCTTCTCGGTTGCGGATTCAGAGTCTGGGACATTTGGGGTTGGAGACTTCTCACCCTGGGGCTCAAGATAGCACAACAGCCTTATATATTATGGTCTTTGGGCCCAAATGCCTTGATATATGAGTCGTCCTTAAAACCCTAAACCCTAAACGCTAAACCCTAAACCTCCCTAAACCCTAAACTCTAAACCCTAAAACCCTAAACCGTCCCGAGTCCTCAGAGCCCGAGGGAAAGGATATAGAGCTTCGAATTGGGGGCTCAGGCCGAAGGATTAGGGACTTGAAGATGGGTTTTGCTTAAAGGGTTGGGTTCAGGGTTTAGGGTATAGTGTTTAGGGCTTCGGGCTTATAGGGTTTATAGGGCTTATAGGGTTTAGGGGGGATTGGGAGGCTAAGTCTCTTTGATGTAATGTGTAGTGTTGTAAGTAAGATATGGGAGTCAATGAATTATCTCATAGGCTTTATGGATTTGGGGTTGCGTGATCTGTGCGCTAGCGGACAAGATGCAGACAGCTGCTTAAGAAGACAACGGGGACGTGGTAATTAAGTGAGTCATAACGCAGATATAGCCAAGGAGAGAAATGGTTCCCAGTCTGAACCATTATAAGCTCATTACATTTGGTGCTGAATCAGTGCTGAAAGACTGCAGAGCACGAAATCACGTGTAAAAGCGAGTGGGAAGGCGACAGCCCAGAGACGAAGAGTTCGAATAGTGTAGGCCCTGCCATACTTTTCGAAACTTCAAGCGATTTGGGACGCCACGACTGAAGTCTTCAGCCCCGCGTAGCTGCAGGGATAAGACGTTGCTTGGGGATGAAAAACTTGCCCTCATGGCCGGCGGCATTGCTCAGGGTTCTTTTCAGGGATCCCTGAAAACCCCTGAACGCCAAAAGCCCCAAATGCTGAGACCTACAAACCCTAAACGCTGAACCCTAAACCGTAAACCTTGTAAAACCTGTACTGCGGAAGCCCAAATTTGAAACATGATTGTCTCGATGCGCATAAGGTAAAGCATAAGGAGTTCTAGAATTCCTTGTTGCAACTTTCTGGGGTTCACTGATTCACTGTAACCTAAACACCCTAGATAAAGAAACCTAAGCCATAAAACCCTAAATCCTAAAACCCTTAACAACTTGAAAACCCTAAAACCCTAAACCTTAATGCCCACACTTCTAAACCCTAAAACCCCTAAGCCCTAAACCCTCAAATCCTAAAACACT
Source organism: Symbiodinium sp. clade A Y106 (assembly GCA_003297005.1). Taxonomy (NCBI): domain Eukaryota; class Dinophyceae; order Suessiales; family Symbiodiniaceae; genus Symbiodinium; species Symbiodinium sp. clade A. Next base: position 80,324 of record BGNK01000939.1, read on the forward strand.
TAAACTTCTAAGCCCTAAAGCCCTAAAGCACTAAAGCCCCTAAACCCTAAAGCCCTAAAACGCTTAAACCCTTAAAAGCAAACCCTTTGCCGTCCGAGAGGTTGGCTTCTCCGACTCGGACTTTCTCGCTTCTCAGGCCTCGACTCGGCGCGGGTTTCTTTGCCCAAAAGGGTCTGAAGTACCTACCTTTAAGGGTACTGCCATGGCACCTTTAAGGCTACTTTAAGGGTTCCTTTTAGGGGACTATGAGGGTTTAGGGTCCCCAAGTACCTAGAAAGGAGGTTGTAGGGTTTGTGTAGCGTTTCCTTTTTATTAAAGTGATCTATAAAGTCTATATAGTAGAATGTAGGGTTTCTATATCAGGAATTACTATTATAATTTGGGGAAGTATTCCCCATAACAGTACCTAGGACCCTTTGGGTTTTGACGACCCAGACCTTCCAATATCCTTGAATTCCGGAATATACCTTAAGCCATAATCGCAGAGTTTGATTTAAGGTATATTCCTTACTTATTTTGAATAGTCTGGGGAGTTGCCGAAGGGCTGGATTCTAAAGTTAAGGGCTTAGGGTATAGGAGTTAGGGCTTAGGGTCTATAGGTTATAGGGTCTAGGGGTCTAGGGCCCTGGGGTGCAGGGTGTAGTGTTGTTTAAACTAACTGGGCCCAAGGTCTGCTTGCACAGTAGTGAGATCTCAACTGGCGGGCCCGTTACTTAATGCTATCCTGGTTTGTGGAAACTACTTTACGACGAGAGGAGCAATCAGCCCCATATACCATATACTTTTTTGTACAACCATTGTGTATATATTAACATGATGTCTTCGGCGTCGTCTCTCGTAGCGGGCAATTGCAGTAGCGGTGCATGTTCCAGCTAACTGCTTAACGCGCGGACCCTTGTACATTTCCTTCAGGGTCCAAAGAACCTAGCAGTTTCTGACTGGGTGTAGGATATTTGCTTGGTAGGGTAGTCTTTGGAGAGCATATGATTCATAAACCCTAAGCCGTAAACTTGGACCCTTATACCTCCGTGCCGCAGGACAGTAGTTATTTAGGTTAAACTTTATTCTAGGACCCAGAGTATGCCCCTATTTCCTTTTTTCGGGTTCAGGTTCCCTTGTAACACCCTTTAACCCCAAAAGGGCACCCTTTTTAATTTTAGTCCTAGGCCACTCTTGGGTCTAGTTTTTGAGGTTTAGGATGGTAAGGTACCTTGGACCCTTCCTCGAGGACCAGGTTGGATCCCTAGACAAGAAAGCCCTACCTACAGTAGCCACTGCACCTTTTGAAAAGGCATAGTGACACATATAAGGACTCATCTGTTAAGGCTCTTGGGCCCAAAGACCATACTCTCCCAGACCCCCGGGAGGATCCAAAAAGTAAATCCCTTAATCGAGGTTCCCATAAAGTACCCTTAGTAGTACAGGGCCCCAAATTAAGGGATCTACTTTCTGGATCCTCCCGGTCTGGGCTTTGAGGTGTTTCAGCGATTTGAACCTGCAAGGGACTCGAGGTTCGTCCCATGTGTTTTTGTTTGCGAGATCGTTTTCTATCTGCAGGTGCTGCCCCTGACTGCGGGATCTGCAGTGGTCGAGGTGGGGCATGCGGTAAGCTATGACGCAACTTAACCTGTAAGCCCCTACTCATAAGAACTGGTTCCTTACAGTGCACTGAGGGTTGTGCACGAAATCCAAGATGTCGCCATGATAATCGCGAGTAATTACACAGTACAACCCCACACCGTCAATCCCACAACTCAAGCCCTATACACCCTAACCTCCCAAACCCTAAACCCTAAACCCCAAAACCCTTAATCCCTAAACCCTAAACCCTAACCCCTAAACCCCAAAACCCTAACACCCCTCTGCAACATGCCGAAAAGCAGGTACAGATGAAGCCGGAGCCTGCCAGCGGAAACTACGAGCTTGCCTTGCTTGTGTGCGGCACTCAAAGCCCAAACGACCTTCGGAACCCCAGCAAGTGTCGTATGGAAGCTTGTTGTTAATGGCATCTGTATGTATACCTAAACACATATACAAATGTATGTGTATATACAATTTAATTGTATATAATCTGCATATATATATATGTAGATGTGTATGATGTGCGCGTGTGTGTGTGTGTATGTGCGCGCACTGATCTCGTGGCGGCTGCGAATCAAATCTCGCGGGAGAATCGAGTTCAGAGCATGAAATAGACTGCAGGGATTGTTCCGTTTCACGGGGTTTCTTGGAACTGCAGACTGCCGCCGTGTCGGCATAGTTGAGGTTTAGGGTTTAGGGTTTTAGGGTTTAGGGTTATTGTTTTAGGGTTTAGGGTTTCGGGTTTTTGAGTTTAGGGTTTAGGGGTGGTCTGTAATTCTCGGTCTGAGGCACAGTTGCAGATCTAGACTCAGTTCCGGCACAAACTTGACTAAGTTATCTCGCCGCCCCGTATACAAAGGATGGGGTACGACCATCCCCAAAAGCAAGAACTAGTAAATCCTGTAGACTGAGTCATGCTGTCCATCTGTAGTACTTAAGCCTTCAAAGGTACTAGCTTAGTGTCAAAGTATGTACTATGAATGCACATGGACCTGTAGCGATTTGGCATCTCCGGTATCCATGTGACGAGGAGCAGCAACCATCTAACGACCACTTCTCGGGTTAAGGGTGTAGGAAGGCTAGTAGAGCTCAGTATAACTTTCCCTGTTATCGGGTTGAGGGTTCGGGAGTCTGAAACCCTAAACCCCAAAGCCCGAAACCCCTAAACCCTTCCCCCCCGCATCCCTACGAGCCGACGACCATAGATTAGGAGGCTAAAACCGTCAACACTACAAGTCCGGAAAACCTTTTATTGGGATGCAAAGCCCTACCTTAACCCTGAAAAACCTACCTTTTTAGGGTTCCCTATTACGATTTCCTTATATATGTCCTTAAAAAAGGTAGGATATTCCGGGTTAATGTAAACCCTAAAATAGAAGCCTAAATTTATAGACATTCTGAGCCAAGGCTCACCTCTGACCGATCCTTCTCAGTGCCTCTGAAGAGAAACCCTGCGCTTGGGACGATGCTGAGGCTGAAACTCAAAACCGAAACGCTTGGCTTCTTAGGGGTTCTTGTCCGGGTTCTACAAGGTTTTTTTTTTATCGGGTTCGGTGGTAATTGTTAAGGGTCCGAAAGACGTATAACGATTCTATCACAGCTACTTGGGTTTAACATCGTAGTTTTCTAGGAAAAATGTGGCGGGAGTACGTGATTCTTAGGTGCTTGGACCCTTACCGCAAGACTCCAAATGGCCCAGCGCACCTCCACAGGCCCGCCCCNCCCCCCCCCCCCAGCTGGGCGGCTTGGGTTGGATTTTGGCACCTGGCAACCCCGCTTACGGACACTTCTTCGGTCATGACCACGAAGTTGTCACAAAGCCTGATCCCCTCAACTAGGATGGATGAATGCACCCAAACCCCCGAGCAACGTAACAGGGTTTGCGGTGCCGGGTGCAGGGTTTAAGGTGTCTGAATCAGAGCCGCGATTCAGGGCCAGGGTCGCAGGCTTTCTATTCCAAGAGCCCAAGCAACTCAATGTTTAGGGTTTTAGGGTTTTAGGGTTTTAGGGTTTAGGGGTTTAGGGTTTAGGGTTTTAGGGTTTTAGGGTTTTAGGGTTTAGGGTTGAGGGGTTTAGGGTTTAGGGTTGCTTTGCAGTTCTGGAATCCTACTACAAACTGGCAGCCTTAGTTAATTAAAGCCCTAATCTCTTGACCTGTAAACCCAAAATCCAGAAGACAAAAGCCAAACAGGTGACACCTGCTGCAGAAGTTTAAATTAAAAGCTGCGGCACTTGAAAATTGTTGTCGTCAGAATTACCTTGGGGCCTTTGTGCTGGATTTCAACTAGCTTTTCCGGATGCCAGCCGTTGGTCGCCCATATTCCCAAAGGGTCCCCGGTACTGTTATGCGGGATACCTTCCCAAATCATACTAGCAATTCCTAGAATAGAAACCCTACATTCATTCCACTATATAGAGCCTTTATAGATCCCTTCAAAGGAAGCCTTACAGAAACCCTACATTCTACTATATAGGTACTTTGGGCCCTTCGGGATTGAGAGGATTCAAGCAGGAGTGCTGGGTCTTTCCACCACAAGGCGCAGTCAGCATGCCTAAAGGGACAAATCGCAACGCAATTCAGCAAATCTATGTGGTATGTTGTCGTGAGGTCACTCTAAACCCTACACCCCTAAACCCTAAACCCCTAAACCCTAACCCGAAACCCTAAACCCCTAAACCCTTAGACCCTAAACCCTAAACCCTAAATCCTAAACCCCTAAACCCGAAACCCTACACGGGCAAAGCCCGGTGGCGACACCAGCAGAGGTCCAGGAAGACTTGCTCCACGACGAAAACTTAGTAGCTGAGTGGATACACTTTACACTTTTTGGGATAGTATTCCTAAACCCTAAACCCTAAACCCTAAACCCTAAACCCTAAACCCTACCCACTCTGAAACTGAAAGTGTACACTTTTTGGGGCTTATGAACTCAGCAGCCTTGCACCTCTCAAACCCTCAACTCTACACCCAAATCCCGATACCCTAAGTCATGCTAAATCCTAAACCCTATCCCTAAACCATGCTGAACCCCAAAACCCCAGTAGGTAGAAATTCAAAAAATTTGCATTTTTTAGAGTGCCCTGCGACATGTGTTCCCAATGGCAGCCTTGTCTCGGAAGGCCTGTGATCTGGATCCGAGGTGCGACAGACGGTTCACTTTTAGGGTCTAGGGTTTGGGCTCAGGGTCTAGGGATTAGGGTGTAATTAGGGCTTGGGGTTTCTCGTTGAAGTATCTGCAGGATTTTGCAGGACAGTACTCGTTCGTAGTACGCTAGTGGCTCGCACTGACCGGAAGACCGTAGATTGTGCTCGCCCAATTACCTTCACACCCGGGTTCTTAGACCCCTACTTGGAGGATCATGGGACTTAGTAAGTCAGAATATAAGTACCTTAATTGGGGTTATAAGTACTTATAAGTATGGTTACCTTATTTATAACCCCAGTTACTATAAGTCCCATGATCCTCCAAGTACTGTAGAGGCAGGTTTTCGCCAATGGATGCTCTGCAAGCATGTTGTCAGGTTTTGGTCAATCGTTGTCTGAGCTGGGTCTGTGCGAGTTCATGCGATAATTCACTTAGTTCCCCAATATCCCACCTTTAAACTTTTTGGGTTCTCGTAGTTTAGTAGTAACCGGAAAGTTTAAACTGTATTTCTGTGGCTGATTGGGGAAGTAAGTTCAGAATGTACTCCCAGACTGATGTCATGAGGCCGACTGCGCCTATCCTCATCCATAGAACCTTGGGGCGCACCTAAAGAGAAGAAACCATGGCGCTTCGGATGCTGTAGAAGGATTCACTGCCTTGTTTCGGGATGCGTGTTTCGGGCTTAGTTTGGGTTAAAGCCCTAAGTAACCCAAAGCCTTTTTATAAACCCTACCTTAACCAACCAAAACCTACTTTTTTGTAGGGCCCCCATGAATTTCATACTAGGGTTTATAATAATAGGAACCTACAAAGAAGTAGAGTTTGGCAGTTTAAGGTATATAAACCCCTAAACCCTAAACCCTAAACCCCAAGCCGGCAGTTTTGTTTAGGGGAGTGTGGACATAGGGTTTCAGAATTGAAGGTTTCAGGGCTTAGATTGCAGGATCCCTAACATGTGCACTATGAGCCCCACGCGGTGCTCATAACCCAAAACTACCTCTGGTCAAAGCCCGAGTGCAGACAACGTAAGGCATACGTCCAGGCCTTGCTGAGGTCGAAGCATCAGACGTGGATTGAACCGAACTTCGCCCGAAGTAGTGGAGCGAGGAGTTCGCCCGGCCCGTTGTGTTGCTACCAGAGTTTCTTGGAAAACTGCTGGTTTCCCAATCGTGCGTCGACTGCGACGATCTGACTCTATCAGGGCCACGGGCAGAGCACAAAGCCTTCTGGGACGAGCTCACTGCTCTCGTCGATCTTGAGCCCCCTGAGCTCCTGCTTAGAGTGTTAGGTCGCAGTTTAAGGACTCGCATTAGGTTTAGGGGTTCCATGTGGCTTGCTTAAGTAGGTCCGAGTTGCACGCTAAGCCCGAAGCCCTAGGTTTAGGGTTTAGAGTTTAGGGATTTCAGCTGTGATCTTAAGCCCCCAAACTTCAAGCTGCAATGAGGTCATAAGTACTCGACGTACATAGCTTTGCACAGTTTGTTAAATCAAAACTCTATCACAAGTCACCATGTAATTAGCCTTTAAAGAGAGAATGAGCTTCGATAATTGAGTAGATAGTTTCCACCCGTTTACGGTACCTTGGCCAGCGGAGGCATTCTTAAGACCTTTCCTTGAACCTAAACCCTAAACCCTAAACCTCGCACGCCGATGCTCGAAGAGCAGGCAGAAACAAGTCCGTGACGATCGAGGAAGTCTCCGCAAACGGCTTCGAGCAGGCGGGGATTTAGGGTTTAGGGTTTAGGGGTTTAGGGTTTAGGGGGTTTCTACAGGGTCTGATAGGGTTCCACAAGGCCCGCTAGGGCTTTGCAAGCAGTTTATAGGATGCTATGTACGGGGCCTATAGCATTGTGTAAGCGAATTCAGAGAGTTATCCAGGGTGGTGGTTCAAGTTCGCAAGTTTAGTGCGGTTGTCAGCAGGTCTCAGAGCCTTAGGCTGCACCCCTAATTGGTTCTTCCTAGTCGTAGCTTGTGCTTATAACCTTCTCACTGCGCACCCTCTGATACTAAACCTGAAGACCGAAACCCTTTCTCCCCAATGTTTTTCCAATTCGTTTTGCTTAAACCCTGAACTCCTAAAGCCGCAAACCCTACACCCTAAAAACCTTGAACCCTAAACTCTAACCCCCCTAAAGCCTATAAACTCTACCCCAAGCCCTGCGAAGCCTGGAGCGCTTGTTCAGGTCTCATCCCGCTTGATGCAGCTTCGGCAAGCCATGACCTTGCTCCAACCAGGCCGCGGGCTGGAACCACGAGAAAGGATTGCAATGTTTATAAGGTTAAGTTTAGGGTTTATAGGGCTTAGGGTCAAGGAGTGGTATCGGGCTCATTTCAACGGTAAGGGTCTTGCGAGAAGTTCTCAGAGAAGGATGATAAAGGTTGTGTTCACAAGTTAGGTGTACTCTTTATAGGTCCTCAGAATCAGGGTCCGACTACCTAAGGTTTGTATTCGAGTCTCTCATTGGTGGAAACTGACCTAGGGTTTGGGGTTCGCGGTTCCGAAAACCTGCTTCATCGAGACGCGGGACATGGGGTACAGGAAGGAAGCCCTCAAGCCGGTGCCACAACCTGCTCGTGATTCGACATACATTGGCCACGGGTTCTTATATGGGTTCTACAAGGGCTGTTATACGGACCCAACAAGCAGTTAGCAGCTAATTACTTGGGTTTCAGCAGTACCGTTTTGTAGGTTAGGTGCTTGGACCCTCAGGTCTAGCCCTGCGTCCCTACACCCCATAGACCGTAATGGTTTTCCACATGGGGTACTTGGAGGGTCGGGGGACTTAGTAAGTAGGTAGTAAGTAGACTTATAAGTACCCTAAAAGGGACCCTAATTGGGGTTATGGTACTTATAAGTCCCAAAAATAAACAGTTACTAAGTNGACTTAGTAAGTAGGTAGTAAGTAGACTTATAAGTACCCTAAAAGGGACCCTAATTGGGGTTATGGTACTTATAAGTCCCAAAAATAAACAGTTACTAAGTCTCCCGACCCTCCAAGTAGAACCCTGAAGCAGAAAAACTTCTAGGATCCACAGGTAGGAGTTCGTTGAGTTCCCCTGGCATTCCTAGGAACCCCAAGACACCCGAAAGTCAGGCCTTATGGTCTTGAATAAGGGGGAGGCATTAATAGCTTTGGGTTTGGAGTTTCAAGGGTGGGTTTTGTGAAATGTGCTCCCGGGCTCTTTGCAACGACTAGGTTAGAGGGTGTTAGACCTTAAACCTTTGGACCTTAAACCCCAAAAGGCCCAAACCCTAAACCCCAAAGCACTAAACCCTAGAAAACCTGGCGGGTTCTTTGTGGGGCTTGGGACGTCGACAGGATTGACTCTTCAACGCTACTAGGACAAACTTCGGGAATAGATGTCTTTCTCTTTAAACCCTAATCCTAAGCTCTAAACCCTAAACCCTAAACCTGTATCCATTGATCGATTGAAGGAGTTCGAAGTGGAGTCTTCACACCTTAGCTGCTTAAGGGTTCAGATCCAGATGTCGTGCCAAACTCTAAACACGTAAATCTCGATACCCTCACGCACTATAAGTTTTGGGGTTTGGGGTTCAGGGTTTAGGAGTTTAGGGCTTACGGAGACTATAAGCCTCCAAGCCCTACATAGAGTAACCAATGTACCTTTAAAGGGGAGATGGCCATGACAATTTGGTACATTTCCCTCTTTAAAGGTACCTTGGTTATCCGAGATAAGTCCAAAAACCCTAAACCCTCAATCTCGAGCCCCTAAGATTTGCGCCTGAAGTGCCACCATCGGAATCCTCGAACCCTTCCCCCCCAACCGTGCGCCGTGAGGCCTCATCCCAACAGGCGAAAAACCCCTGAACTCCCAAACCAGTACGTAGTAAGAGTATTCCCTTGCAGCCCCTACCCTAAGGGTCCAAGTACCTGATAATCATGTACTCTCCCAAATATATTAACCTACATAACTACTATCCTAAACCCAGGTACCTGATTATTGGGTCCTTTGGACCCTAGGGGCTACATACTTATGGTGGTAGAGTCTACCCCCAACACCCTTGTCTAAATTCGAAGACCCCCATAGTATCATTAGTGAGCCCTGACAAGGTGACAACTCAAGTTCTGAGCCCTTGGTCCAGGTGGCCAGAGTTGTTGTTTCTCCTTTGCACGTGGTTGATTTTGGGGAGCCTTAACCCCCAAACCCCTAAAGGCGCTAAGCCCTGCCCTAAGGGTCCAGGTATCTCCTTAGGAGGGTCCGGAATCTCCTAGAGAGAGCCCTTGGGTCTCTTTGGGGTCTCAGAAACCCTACATTTTGAAATTCCCCTAAAGTGTTAGGACCCTTAGGGTAAACCCCCTAAAGGCCCTCAACCCTAAACCCCTAAGCCCTAAACCCTAAACCCTAAACCCCTAAGCCCTAAACCCCTAAACCCTTAACTAAAGCCTCAAGCCCTAAAGGACCCCTAAACTGAGCCCTAAACCCCTAAAGGCCCTTAACCCTAAACTAAGCCCTAAACCCCTAAACCTCGAGAACTCCGCATGTCATGCCCGGCCCGAGTCAAAACCATACTTGGAGGATCAGGGGCCTCAATCAGTAGGTCTAGGGTTTTAGGTTTTAGTGTTTAGGGTTTTAGGGTTTAGGGTTGTAGGGTTTTAGGGTTCAGGGTTTAGGGTTCTATTATTTAGGGTTGTAGGGTTTTAGGGTTTTAGGGTGTAGGGTTGTAGGGTTTTAGGGTTTTAGGTTTTAGGGTTTAGGGTTGTAGGGTTTAGGGTTGAGTTTGTAGGTTAAATTTCGCGTCAATCGGGCTATCTCATTTTTTGGTCAATTTAGAAGTAGATAGTTTGGATCGAGGCTACAGAATAGTTGGGGGGGAATGGGATGGGATGGGCCTGATGGTTAGCCTCTCTGTGGGATTAATGGTCACTTTCTGTAGGTTTGGGGTTTACCGGTTTGGGTTTAGGGTCCAGGGTCCTAACAGGGTTTCGAGTGGTTCTACAAGGCGAGAATAGTGTTGAACGAGCACCCTCAACCCTTAAACCGTAAATCCTAAACCCCTAAACCCTATAAAACCACGACATATGTAATTCGTCCCCTGGGCTTCGCGCCATAGCAGCGTGAAAGCTACGAGCAGACAACCCCCTAGCACCGAAAGCCTTTGATTTGTTAGGGTGCCGGTTCAGGGCTTCCGGCATACGGCAGACGAGCTTAATTACCTTAAACTACCATAAGCTGCTTTTTTTTGGTAGAATCTTATTCTACGCCACAATATAGAATTTATACCCATGAATACGTGCAGCAATGGATGCTGTTCTGCGGCACGCTCCAGGCCACAAGATCACGATCAGAGATCTTGGCGACGCGTTTCCTTCGAGGGGTTTGTTAGCCGTCGGGCACGTGATCTCATTGCCAAGGCTCCTGCTGCCAATGCTGCCAATAGGGAACATGGAATGGACAAACAAGCTTAGGGTCTTGCGCTCCTTGGTTGAATCCTGGTACACGTGAGTGGCTGGGGCGGTGTACTGGGCTCCGGATGACTTGTCGCTTCTCAATGTTCTGCATACGCAGGTCCCACGTGATGCCTTCTGACTGGCACGGCACCCCCGAGGGAAACTTTAACTTTGGCACGACTGGAATGCCAGAACCTCCAGGTTCATCCGTGTCTGGCTTGATGAGGGTTGGGATCGATGGAGCACGCGGGCGAGAAGACTCTAACATATTCTGGCCGGTCACTGGGCGAGACAGCAACAGGACTCAGGGTTGGGCGGTTTTGCGGCACCCGGTATTCTGTCGCGCCTTTTCAAGTGGAAGGGCATGAAATGGTGGCGTGAGCTTAGTACTACATACGGGGTTGAATGGCAGTCGCTTGCTCAAGATTTTGAATGGTGGTCACAAGCACAACAACTATGGCTAGAGAGCGTCAACTTTCTCTTCGTTACTAATGCTCGTAGGCCTAGGTCACGCGGTGGCGGTGAAGCCTTGCAAGATCTGATGTTGGTGACCTTTGACCGCGGCTTGTACTCGTCTGTCTCTGTCCAGCTTTGTGGGCTTTGAACACCTGCTTTGTGCCCTTTTCCTGGCAATACTTACCAAAAAAATCGAAAATGCCCCGCAACCTTACTAGAAATACTAGCGCACTCTATATGAACCTTAAGTAAAACTCGAAGCCATCTCACCGAGCCCTCAACACCCCAAAGCCACAAACCCTAAACTTCTTCTCCAACAATGGCCCATACCAGGAAACGCGTGGCCAACCGTAGGACGTTAATGTAAACTGTGAGGGTAGCTTATTACTACCCTAAGGGTCCTAACACTTTAAGGAACCTCAAAATGTAGGAGTTCTGAGACCCCAAAGAGACCCAAGGGCTCTCTCTAGGAGATTCCGGACCCTCCTATGGAGATACCTGGACCCTTAGGGTAGGTGCATGTGAAGGCTTTCAATGAGACCTGCGCCCTGGCTGGACCAACTAGCTGCTCTTCTGCCGAAAGTCTCGAGGTGACAGGGCAGCGGAGCCGGGAAATCTTGGCCGATGAGGTTGCTTTGCCTGTTACCTGGGTGTTTTCGGGTTGAGGGTTTCGAGGTAGTTTGTTTTCGCGGGGCTTCCTTTGGTAATTTGTAATTTGGGTGCAATAATAATTCTGCGCTGCAAGGAAACGGCATGTGCTAAAGGTCAAAACAAAATTCAATGGGGACGAAAAGTAAAGTGGCAATCAACCAATTTAGCATGCTGCCGCGATCTCACGACCTTGTGTTTGCGGGATGGAAGACGCTCAGCTACCGTCTTAGCCTGACGATGAAACTTGCCTGGTATTGGTGGTTCGAGGTCGTTGCCATGTCGTTGCTTACAGGACTGCTGCAGTACCTTCTGAGAAGTCGAAGTCGTAGGTTACCAACGGCAGCCCGGTCACAAGGCGAAACACAAGGAAACCTATACTCGAGGTCCAGACATAGTCAAGATTGACAGGTTGATGGTTGCTTTTTGAGTCTTATGCTCCTTGGGGTGGTAGTGCATGGCATCTTTTAGTCCGTTTCAAGGATCTTGTGCTTCCACTCTCGTCAAGATAAGCATTGAAATCAAAACGTTATTTGCTGCTTTGAACTTCTTTAAGAGCAATTGGAAGCTTGGCATCTGGAAGGACCAGACGTGCCTTAAATTGTGAAGGCTATCAAAGCATGTCTAAGCTGCATTGTACATTGGTTCAACTGTGACTCCGCTGTTTTGATTGAACCACCAGCAATCGTCATACAAGAAATTCGAACATACATTGTCTTGATGGAACAAGCAGCAGCCATACAAAAAAATCAGAACATACACCCAGACGCGTAAGACCTGAAACCGAAACCGCGAATCCGGAAGTTTTATTTCGATCGGTTCGGCATTTCCCGTAGCCAGAGTTTTGCATGTTCTTGTTGCTATGCGAACTCATATGTTTTCTGCGCTAGTTTGTGGCGTTTCTTGCGTATATGCAGCCCTACATGAATGTTTGGTTTCATGCCAAGCAAGTCCATGCATTGAGTCTGTGACAATGGTTTCGTTTCTCAGGCATCGGTGAACGTTCCGTCTGGGACAAAGAGCACGATCGGCATAGGTGTCATGTCACCCTTCTCTGCTTGAGTTCTATGCAACTAGTCCAGTCCTATCCCAACTACCACTACCACCATCGATTTTCCGACGTGGTTGTTGATCGAATGCCCTACTTGAGTTTTTCTTCGTGTGTCTTCGAATGATGTCGGATGTCTCTGTGTAAACTAGTAACTTCTCGTTGGCCCATGTACATCCCTACGGAACCACATAATTACAAGACGTCGGATATCGACATGAGACTAAAGCAACGCATAAGCTAGCCAAATGCATATGAATCTTTGCACATGTTAATACTGCGCTACCGTTAATCCTAGAGCAACATTCCTCCTTATGTAAATCAGGATACTGTAGGAACCTGATGAAGAAACCCTGGGCCTATAACCCCCAAACAGTAGTGTTCATATAAGGAACCCTAATAAAGGCCCAAGGTTTCTTTGTCAGGTTCCTACATTATCCTGTAATCACAGATGGGTCCTCACTATGTTGTAAGGCATATGGGAAGCCCGAACGCCAATGGGTAGAGTTCGGCTTAATTAGAATGTTAGTATAGATCTAGAGGGTTGAACAACCACAAAATATCCACGTCCCAGTATCGTGAACATGCATCTATACACGCGCAATGTCTCGACTAATCATGAAGAACTGTAAAGCCCCATCCAACCCCATCACATCTTTATAACAACCTTATGAAACCCCAGCAAATCGTTGGCTTAATTGCGCCAGACTTCGCCGTGGCTGGTTGCCCGGGCCTGGGCGCGGCAAGAGAGCCCCGCTGCAGCAATAATACAGTAGGGGATCGAAAAAATCCTTGTCTCATCATACTTTGCTATACCGCATAACCCTACATTGCATAGAATTGAAAGTAATTGCACATGCCCTATATGCTATCCACGCCACCTTGTTTGAACCGTCACCGTTGACACGGCCTTTGGGCTGACATAAGGTATCGGCAGATGAAAAGGGTCGGCATGAAGTCGAGCTTTGAAATAGTACAGTGTAGAGATTTAGCGTCCAGAGGTTAAGTGTCTGAGGGAGCTTAGGCGCTTCGGGTTGAGGGATTAGAGTTTTGGGTTCATGGAGTGGTCTACTTGCAGTCGCGAAGCTAGAGTCAGCGAGAGTACCTACGACTTTGCCACTCGAGCTGGGACCTTTCTCAGTGCAATTCACCCAGTAGGGCGCGCAGCATCGAGGCCGTGAAAACGAACGGTAACGTTACCCGTCGTTTTCTGGATATTCTGCACCTACGCCTTTTCTGCTTTTCGTTTCGGGAATAGGCTGTGGGACCATTCCACGGGGAGTATTTCCATGTGTGGGTGGGGTTTGCGAGACTCCAACGAACATTGAATGCCAAGAAGAAATATTGAATTCCTTTGGACAGGGGCTTTGGAATGTGCAAAGTTCTACATTGAAAACATGGCCTAGTATGACCCGACTCTAGCATGGAGTGTTTTATGCTGCAACAACTAGATATTGGGTATACGTATGGGTTAGACCCCAAACCCTAAACCCATAAACTCTTTGCCCTATACCGGGTGAAAGCGAAAACTGTAATGTTAGTGCTTGTTTAGCACTCAATTGGGAAAAATATTCAGTATTTTACTGTCTATTACCTAGTGAAAACTTAGTTGGTAAATAGAACTAACCCTCGCTTCACATGCACTGGTTACCTTGTTTGTAGGGTATATTGTACTACCAAAGACTGGCAACTAAAGCCCACTTAAGCATTCGTCTGATATCCGGTTGATGTTCAGTATTCTCAGCGTTGAGTTGTGGAACTACGTCTTTCCAATAAGAAACAAATTTTCGTATCAGCCAGTGAGTAGATGTGAGGTGCAAAGAAAGCTTTACCAATGTTTCTTTCACCGCTGCATAATTCAGATAAACCTGACACTAAAGGACTGTTCATGTTCCCTTGATCATATGCAAAGCTAAAGCAATGCAGCCCATGTTCAACCAGTGTTTTGCCAATGCATTGTTTAAGTTCAACAGTAGTTACTTAATATGCTCACCTCTTATGAAAATTCAGCGGTATGAAAACAGTTTTCAGATACGTACGATAGAGATTATGTATGTAGCACCTCATGACCGTAAATGAGTATGTCGTTCGCAGTTTCATCATTATGGCTATCTTCTTGTCAATAAAACTAGCAGTGACCCCACCATGTCATACATCCGCGCGTCATATGAGCAGTTGAGGAAATGCTGTCACTGCACCCGTTTGAGAGCCTCTTCTCCAAGTAGATTTGTGCTTGGAGGTTGTATACATGCTCAAGACTACATTGGCCAGGTGACAACACTGCAGCCGCAGTGTGTACGGGTTGTCTATTGGGGGGGGGCGGGGGGTTAACACCGGCACGGTCAGGTTAGGTGGTTGCAACATTGCGCTCCAAGAGCTTGCATCGGACACATCGAGGACCCTCAGCCTCCCCCAACCGTAGACCCTGCACCTTGACCCTAACTATCCTTAACTTCTAAACCCCAGACCCTGATCCCCGAGCCATTAGCCCCAAAGACTCAAGCCCGTCTAACACGATGTGAAACCATAAACCGCAAACTCCAAACCCTCAAATGGAGGCCGGTACCAACTAAAGGAATCTAAAAGCATGCAAAACGGCATAAAGCCATGCAGATAAAGCCCACAGCGGCATAGATGCGTGAAGTAGGAGCCTTATAATATGCTGCATTGAACCCTTATCGTGTGAAACCTTAGACTGCCACGTTATACCTGCAAGTATGTATGCATAAGTATAGGTGTTCATAAAGTAATTATGTGTGTATTTGCAAACAAATAAATAAATATATATATATATATATATACATACATATATATATATGTATAATATGTGTGTGTGTGTATCTATTTATTCCGCTAGTTACATATTACCCAAATCCCTATCTAGTGTTGTTTTCTCTTTACTATCTAGATTGCTATCTAGTGTTGTTTTCTCTTTATTATCTAAATCCCTATCTAGTGTTGTTTTCTCTCATCTAGATCCCTATCTCGTGTTGGACCCGTTTTTTCCCGAACGCCGAGGTGCCAAAGTCACGGCAAAAAGCCTCGGCGAGACCGACGAGGACCTGCGCAACGAAGGGCTTTCGGGATTACGCGCAGGGGCCTTCATAATTAGAAAAGGGTTCCCTTCAAAGGAATCCTTTTAAGGGTTCTATAAGGATCTATAGTAGGGTTCTATAATGTACGGGCCTTAATAATTAAACTAGGGTTCCTTTCAAAGGGGTCTATAAGGATTACTATAAGGGCTACTAGAAGGATATAATGTAGGGGCCTTAATAATTCGAATAGGGTTTTGGGGGTTCTACTGTAATAAGGAACCCTCAAAACCCTATTCTAGTTTCTAAGGCCCCTGTGTTTTTTTTTTTGTGTGTGATTTTTGTTTTGTGTTCCCAAAGGGTCCGGGCAGCCGGGCAGCCAAAGTGTATACTATACTATTACTTGGACCCTTTGGGTTTGTGGCGGGGGGAGGCGGGTGTAGGGTTTAGGGGGTTCGGGTACGTAGAGATTTTGGCAGGAGTTCTGACAGGGCGGCTTAAAGGGGTCTGTAAAAGCATCCTTTGGGATTGCTGGTAGCTTGGAGGGTCGGGGGAAATAGTAAGGCTCCTTAAACTTAAAGGGATCTATAAGGGGATTATAAGGGGATCTACAAGGGAGATATGGGACTTAGTAAGTAGGTACTATGTAGAGTTATAAGTACCCTGAAAGAGATCCTACTTGTGATGGTACTTATAACTCTATAAAGTAACTACTGAGTAAGTCCCTCGACCTTCCAGTAGGGGCTTTAGGGCTTTATAGGGTGCTTATAGGGTCCGTTTGGGCTTTTTCAAGGGTGTCTTAGAAGGCCCCATAAAGGACTCCTGTAGGCTTCGTTTGAGCGTTGCTGTCAGGCTCTGGGGTTTGGGGTATTGGTTGAGGTTTACCCAAAGGGTCCTAACACTTCGGGGAACCTCAAAATGTAGGAGTTCTGAGACCCCAAAGAGACCCAAGGGCTCTCTCTAGGAGATTCCGGAGCCTCCTAAGGAGATACCCGGACCCTNAGGGTCCTAACACTTCGGGGAACCTCAAAATGTAGGAGTTCTGAGACCCCAAAGAGACCCAAGGGCTCTCTCTAGGAGATTCCGGAGCCTCCTAAGGAGATACCCGGACCCTTAGGGTAGGGTTTCTTGCAGGATTTCAGGGTGTTACATTGGGTGTGCTAGCAGCTTGTGGGCTGTTATAGGGTCATGGGCTTTCAGTGCCCTGAACCCCAGCAGAAGAGGCGAAGCTCACGTTGATTGCGAAAACGTGACATTGCCGGGGCTTCGTTGTTGCGCTGTGAGACGTCCCTTCTCGTTTCTATTCGGGCGATGTAATGAAATACCGGTGTGAGAGTCGGCGAACCAACAAAGCCTGCTCAATGATGAAACAGAGCATCATGCCCAAGCCCATTGTCTAAACAAGTTTCAGTTTTCATGCTGCTAGTAGTTCAGCCCTCCTTCCCCCAACCCTAAAGGCTTAATCTGCAACTTCAAGACCCGAAACCTCAGGCAGAGGCCGTGCTTCCGAGTCTCCTCTGCAGGACACTTCTGACCAGGAGACGGCGATCAAAGAGGCTCAGCACACCTATTATTAACAGCACTGTGGCTCCATGCTCCTATAAAGTATACACTTAGGAATACTTAGGCCTTGAAGCATCCATATAGGAACTCCTTTAAGGCCTAGAAGCAATATATGTACTATAGAGGTTACATGGAGCCTTAGGGTTTTCTAAAGTCCTTGGGATTGCCATCCCCGTGATCTGGTCTTGTGGCACAGGTCTTGCAATCCCATCTCACGCACATGGTCAGGACCGGGAGCGGATCGTGATGGTTTCAGTCCCCTCCTAGGGCGAATGCAGACGCTGACTGACTAATCCCTGCACCTAGCATATGCACCTAGCATACCCTAAACCCTTGATCAGGTTGTTTAAGGAGCCCATGCAAAATTAGAATGCGTAGCATGCAGACCCAAGGCCCAGGGTGCTACCGTTCTGCCGGTTTGCAGGGTTCAGGGTGTTGCGGTTTGGGGTTAAGGGTTGTGAGGTTGGCGGATTAGAATGGGGTTTAGGATAGGGGTTGGGGGAACGTAAACCTATAGGACCTATATTTGGCCTTTTTGCTTTGTGTTCTGCCGCATATGTCAGAGGCTTTGGGATTCTGATCGGGTGTGTGTTTTCTTCGATGCATAGCATTCGGATTCCCTGCAAGCGCGAGCTCAAGCGGAAGAGTCAAGCCAGTGACGTGAATCTGACGCATATGAAGAAACCCTAAACCCCAAAACCCCAAACCCTAAACCCCAAAACCCAAACCCTAAACCCGAAACTCCTAAACCCCAAACCCTAAACCCTAAACCCCAAACCCTAAACCCTAAACGGAAGGAGCTGGGGACCAGTGAAGCCCTCACAAAAATACGATAGTTCTCACAAGAACACGATAGTTGCATACATATCTAGAAATTCATGCGTTCGGAGTAAGGTTTATAACCCAGAGCTGTTATGGAACTAGGTCCCAAAAGACCATCCCCATTATGGTATTGGGGCCCTAATTCCATAATAAGAGTATATATGGATCCTCTGGGAAATGAGTGAGTTAAAGGCCTCCTGAAAAAGAGCCTATACTTCGTATACGCGCGTACACAGGCATACATAAACTACACACCTGAGCAAACAACAACAGCACACACACACACACAGACAGAGAACACCGAACACTGCAATTAAACCCTAGACCCTCAACCCCTAAACCCCTAAACCCCCAAAGCCCCTAAACCCTCAACCCCAAACCCTCAACCCCTAAACCCATAAACCCCTAAACCCAAACCCCCTAAACCCCTAAGCCCAAACCCCACACCCTAAACCAAAAGAACCCCGAGACCTGCCGCAGGAGCTGCTCAAGCCCAGGCCTCTTCGTAGCGCGCGGCTGCGAGGCAGGTTCCTTAAAGCCAAAATGGGAGTTTCCGACAATTAGGGGTACCTTAGGGTTCCTTTAAAGGGTTCCTATCAGGGTACTATAAGGGTTGCTCGAAAGGGCTCTATAGGGGTTGAGGAGTTTCGGAAATTCGGGGTGCCTTATTTTGGGGTCCTTATAGTAAGGATCCTACTATTTAGGGTACTATATTGGGGCCCCTATTTTCGGAAACTCCTAAATGACCCAACAAAGGACGGGCCCGATAAACCTTATACTATGAACCCCTGTATGGTCTTTGAGCCATAAACCTTTTTAGGATTCATTTCGTCCTTAAGGTTGGTCAAAGTTCGAGGACACCTTAGTTAGAAGAGGCTTTTCAAGGAATTTAACGTAGGCCGTCGTCTCCTGACACAGAGTACTTAGGGTCTCGTGCAGGGTAATCAGCAGGGTTGAAGGATGTAGGGCTTGCCGAAACATTCAGGCTGAAGTCGTTGGGTTTGGGGCTTGGGGCTTGAGATTCGCAGGCCTTTGGGTTTGTGGTTGAGACGAATGTTCTCTCACCCAGAGTTCTGCCAAAAGGGAGTTTCCCAAAATTAGGGGTACCTTATATTGGGGTCCTTATAATAAGGATCCTACTATTTAGGGTACTGTATTTGAGTCAAAAAACCGCTAGGGCCCGCGCGGCTTTGCGGCATCGGTTGAAGGGTCGGCTTCTGATTAAGGGATTCTGAAGGTTTAGGATTTAGGGTTTAGGGTTTGCGATTTAGGGTTTAGGATTCAGCGTTTAGGATTTATAGGATTTTGGGTTTAGGATTTAGGATTAAAGTTTAGGACTTAGGATTTAAGGGAGTTGATTAGATATCAGTAGAAGTCGAACAACTGCTACTACTAATAGTCTCTTCCTGGAGGTTCCTTATCGTACATTGAAACCCAACCCGTTCTGGGGTTTATGACCCTACGTAATCCCGAAGGTAGCCTTTAGTCTAATTCCCTAAGGAAGCTGGATAAGTACATGGAGGGTCGAGGGGACTTAGTACCCTAAAAGGGATCCTAATTGGAGCTATGGTACTTATAATTCTGTAAAGTAACTACTTAGTAAGTCCCTCGACCCTCCCTTGTAGATCCCTTGTATAATCCCCTTATAGATCCCTTTAACCCTAGGGATCAAATAGCCCAAAAGCCTTATATGGTATGGTCTTGGGGCCCAAAAGCCTTAATATATGAGTCCTTAGATCCCCAGGGTAAGGAGCCCTTTAAGGATCCCTTTAAGGAGCCTTAGTAGGGCCCCCGACACTCCAAGTAAGCAGGACCGGCAAGGAATTCGAGAGCTTAACAAAGGGGCCTTTTTGCTTAGAATAGGGTTGCTGGGATTCCTAACTATTTCTGTACCATATACCCCATAAACCCTACTCTAATTATTAAGGCCCCTACCTTATAGTACCCATATAGTATCCCTTATAGAGCCCTTTAAAAGAACCCAATTCCAATTAATAAGGCCCCTACATTAGATCCTTGCCTTGTGGATTTGCGTATTTTCTCCAGCTGCAGTCTATTCACACGGCATGTTTGCTGTATCGAGTTTAATTGCGATTTATAGAGCTGAACCGTAAAGAAGCTTACTTTTTTAGGGCTGAAGAAGGTAAGGAGATCATGCTGTCGAAACCGAAACATGCAGGCTTTTCGAGGTTCTGGTAGAGCTGTGGGGGGGGGTTGTATTTTTCAGAGTATACGGTTTAGGATTTTGAGACACCCATTGGCACCACTCAAACGGCTAAACGCGAAGACCGTTAAATAACAGTATAGAAATCCGTTGGAAGGTACGTGTATCAAATGAAAGTCCGAAGCCGTTGAGGGCACTGTCAGTCGCTCCCAGAGAGTTCCAATCCCGGCCGTAAATCTTACCTGGAAATCCCAAAGCTTACTGTTTATGGGGTTAGGGTTTAGGGCGAAGATAGTTAAGGGGTCATAATCTACTATTTTGTAAGGTATGGGGCTACAGGTAACTCTAGTCTATTGAATTCCTCAGCAATGCCAACGGCTACATCCCCATTGTCTTTGTCTCTGCACATCCTAAACTCGTCGAACCCAAGCCCCGAATCCTTTAACCCTCGTCCTCAAAGCTCCTAAACCCAGCTGGAATTTTGACAAGCAGAGCTTTTAGTCATTTAGGGTTCCATACCATGATATCCGTATGTTGATACCTTGAAAGATACGTTTTGGTCAGATGCGGATGCGGCACACGCAGGATGCCCACGGACGCAGTGTCATGGCGGAAGGTGGAAGTTTTCGATGCCAGGAGGACGCTGTGCGACGGGCTAGAGCTCTGGCCCGTCAGTATGACAAGAAGGCTCGACTTGTGGATCGTGTACTGCAGGAACTTGATTAAGAAACCCTGGGCCTATAACCCCAAAATAGTAGGATTCATATAAGGAACCCTAATAAAGGCCCAAGGTTCTTAAGCAGGTTCCTACATTAGCCACATTGCCAGCTCTGCGTTCGGCGATGCCATCAGCAGACTAGAACGTGCTAGGGCTTCTTGCTTTCAGTTTCCAGGGGAGGGGGCGAGGGGGAGGGGGGAGAGGGGAGGGGAGAGGGGTGCTGGGGCTGCAAATGTGGATCGCGGTCATGGCGCCCAAAAAAGCGACCTAATTCCTCCGCCCAGTGGGTTGCTGCATGCCTGCCTTCGTGGCCATTCATGGAGCAAGCTGTGCATATGTCTTTCTGTACGGCGGACAAAACGTGTGGTTCTGAGAAGAGACAAAAGTTTCCGCTGGCCTGATCCGAAGCAAGCGGTCGGAATAGGGGTGGGGGGAAGCGGGTCCTTGAGTTCGATCCCCGGAGCAGGCCGGAGCGGCCCAAGTGCTACCTCGACGTGCTGAAGCCATCAAACTGGAGGTCACTGGGGAGCTTGTTGAAGTTATGCAGCATTGTTATGATGGCCTTTTCTGCTTACGGCTCCAAGTGTAGGGGCTTGCACTGGTTGCAAAGCGTTTCATATATGTCAGGTTTGTACAGGGTTCGACAGGGATGCCGATGTCTTGTGTTATTGAGGGTAGAACTACTGCAGTGGCAAGCATCATTACTCGTATGATCCTGCAGCATGTAACTTTACCGAAAACCGGCTCACTATGTCCCATGGTCCACTAAACACCCCGAAAGACCTCAACCTTCGATTCCCCAACCTCATGGAGACCGCAATATCCAAAATCTGTACCCGACCTTCCTGATCCTCCCGGTACACACGTCCGAAACCCTAAGCCCTAAAACCTTAGCTGGCTTAGGCCCTGAACAAACTCTGAGTCCCGAAGCCGAACAACTAAATCCCAAACCCTGCCCATGGGTAGTTTTCTAAATTAGGTTTCGTCTTTGGGTCCCCCACATAGTGCCAAAATAGTACTGCACCCTAGTACCAAGAACTACCACCAGAAGCGAGCCGAATTTAGAGATCTACCCCCCTTACCGAGTCCCAAAGCCCCGACAAATGACACTGAGTTACTTGGCTTTAGGATACCAGTTATGCAGGTTAGTGTTTGGCAGAGTAAATATATGATCATTACTTACCTGGACCTTTAAAGCCACCTACCAGGAAACTGAGCCCTGAAGCTTGAAAACTGCCGGGCCTGAAGACTTGTCAAGGCTTCTTGGGATTACTCCTAAAAGAATTGTATATGTGTGTAAAACTGTATACATACATGCACACATACATATACATATGTAGAATATGTATGTAAGTAAGTCTGTGCATATATATATATATATATATACATGTCAATACACGTAAACGCATACCAAGCTGTCCTTGGTAACTTTTGACGTCCTGCAGGTTCCTGGCGCGAGTGCCTTAGAGGTCAGTTGGTCGTCGATCGCCCCAAAGGAGGCCTTGTGCGGCCTTGTGATCAACGGTCGATGGACGAAATCTAGGATTACCCAAACGGTCCAGGTGATAGTGTACAGTGTATACTTTGGGGGGCTCAAATAGCTACTAAGTACCTATAATCATGAAACTTGGACCCGTTAGGTGTGTTCAACAGTCGATGGACGAAATCTGGGATTTAGGGTTTTGGGTTTCTGGTTTCGAGCATCATGGCTTAGGCCAAAGAACGAAGTACTTACCCTAGACCCGTTTTTGTTTGCCATAGGCCCTGATCATTCTGGACAGTTCTGGATTTTGTCATTCAGCTGGTTCTACTTGCAGCAAGCTGGGGTTTAGGTGATGTTGACTAGTGTTCGGGGTGTTAGGGCTTTGTAGGCCTTGGGGGTTTGGGTTTCTAGTGCTTAGGATGGGGTTTGTGTGTATTATGGTATTAAGGCATCAGGGTCTATAAGCCCGGCTCGCTTGGACTCAGGTAGCACTTTGTGAACTGGTCTGTGCGAGGTGCCTATTCATAATTAAAAAACCTTGGATAAGGTTTGGCGCTTAGCCTTCACTACGTTGTATGATTGACGGCTTCAAAGCCCTTAGTGAAAGGTTTCATTAGGGACCCCTCTTTCACGCAGAGGCTGTTCCCGAATCAGGTGGTGTTGGAGTCTTTGGGTAGTCTCCTGGTATTTGGTTTTGCAATATGTACGCAGTATCCTGGACTCCGACATACCTGCACAGTCGGTTACTAAGACTGCTTGGGTGGCCAACAGAGGAACCCTCATAGTGGCAGAGCATAGTGCTCTAACATAGTGTTCTTTATGCTCCTAAGCGGAGGGGGCCTTTGTCATGTTGTCGAGGTATTTACAGTGTTCTAAAGTGGCGGGGGTGCCTTTTCACAGGAAGCCCACCTTCAATATTGAGAAGTAAGGTCCGTTATGAAGAAACTCACTACACTTTTTTCAAGTATTCCGTAAGCACAAAAGTTGGTGGTGTCTCTGGGCAATATGTAGGCACGTACATAAAAAATAGGTACCTCTAAACCCTAAACCCGAGACCCTACATTCGAAACCCTAAACTCGTTGTTAGTTGTCAAAACCAGGACCCTTTGATATAGTTTGACGCAGGGCGCTTCCCAGTCTATAGTTTTAGGCAATGTTTTTTAGGGAACATACGCCACGCTCTCCTTCAGCATTTTTTTCTGAGGGGTCCGGGGTGTTTCCTTTAGGGGTTTTGGGTTTCGACTTGTTTGTTTCGGGTTGCTGCTTGAGGGCTCAGACCCCTAAACCCAAAACCCTAAACCCCTGTAAACCCTAGACCCTCTGAAGCCTCGCGCCAGTCCCTGTTCTCTCCCTGCGCAGGGCGCACGCTTCTGCTTGACCCTCGATCGAGATGGTCACCTCCCTGTAGCGAGGCTGAGGGCTGCTGCACTCCCAATGAGGCTTCCTTTAAAGGGCACTTTATGGGTTCCTTGTAGGGAACTATGAGAGTCAAGTACTTATATAGTAGAATGTAGGGTTTCTATATATATATATATATGATTGGATTCCCCATAACAGTACCTAGGACCCTTTTTGATTGTAGGGTAGGCTCGTTCAGGATGGTGGGTGTAAAGTGTAGGGTTCGGATTTAGTGCCTTCTACTTGCAGTATTGTACAATATTGTACATATTTATTCGTTTCTTCTGGTATCATCCACTGTAGTCGCTTTGGCTTGTTGTAGTACGTCACATCATGCCATATTGGTTGATACTGATACAGGCCTTCATGCTACTTGTGCAGTTAGTTTGGATTCATCGGATCTGTTGTTCGTTCCGTGCATGTTGTCTCCACTCTTTGTGCTCAAGCTTATTGTAGCATTAATGAAGAACTTCTCTACATGCGGTCATCTAGCATATGGCTTTGTATTGTCTGTGCTGCAAGTTTAACAGAGATTAACAGAAACGTGTCGTGCCTAGCCACATGCCGTGGAAACATGGCAGGGAGTTGAGTTTAGGGTTTTGGCGTTAGATAAATCGACACACGAGCCCCGAAGTCCCGACCCCCCCCAAACTTCAACCCTGAACAGGATTCTTATTTCTAGGAGCCACCATGGTGGGGTCCGGAAACTCCTGCAGAGAAGCCAGTTTTGAGGGTCCCAAGAATTGTTGGCTCCGCTGGGTAAGCCCGAACTCTGTGGGAATGTCTGCAGGGAATCTGGGCCACCACATCAGAGGCCGCGGAATGCCGTGGCCCCAGGTGAAGATGACTCCAAATTGGTTGTGTCCTGTCAGGCTTTGTAAGACGGTGTTCAATTCAATGTTCTTTTGTTTACACGACTTGTAACAATGACCAGCACTATTCCTTAGGGTTCCTGCTATGATTACACTGCAACGTTGGTGCGCCCGACAACCCTCTTCTAAGTTCACCCAGCCCAGAGGCTTCCGAAACAGTCCAAAGGCCACAGCCTGAACATAAGAACACAATCTGAACAATCTAAAACTCTATAGACCTTCGTCACTTGATCGCTACATCCTAAACCGTATCTGCGACCCTCGAATATCGGTCATACAGGTGTTGTCAAGATGATATATACCTGGGGGGTTCTGGCTGGGCCTGTAGCTAAGGCCGTCGTCTTCGGCAAATGGCTCTTTGCCACTTTGGACGACACTGACCCTGATCTTCGAGCAGCTTTGCCTAAATAGTTACCTACACTATTTTGGGGGGCTCCTTATTACAATTATAGCCAAACCCTATTCTAATTATTAAGTCCCCTATAGGATCTTCGTGCAGCTTTGCTGGACACGTTTAGGGTGTAGGGTTGCTGGGCATGAACTGAAGGGATGGTTGTGATGGTCATCGTAATAATGGTATGTAGACCCAGCAGGAGCCAGTAAATTACTAGGCATCGATTTCGGATATTTGTTGACTTCCGGTATTGTGTAATATAGAGCACCAATTATAAAGAGTTTTGTGGACTGTTGAAGTAAACACCTAGAGTATGTGTACGCTCTGGGTTGGCACTCTGGGTCTAGATTCGACGGGCTCCACTCAAGGTTTCGATTTTCCAGAGGCACATCCCTAGACCCTACCTTAAACTATCACAACCTACCTTTTCTGCAGGTTCTAATGACAAGCCCCAGCATGCATTTGTAGGTTCAGGTACCTCAAACTATCAAAACCTACTGTGTTGTCCTTGGAGAATTTGTAGCTCTCCATGCCTGCCTTGGTGTCGCTCTTTTCCAGTGAAGGCACCCTTAGAGAAGCCCTTAACCCTAAACCCTAAAACCCTAAACCATAAACCACGAACCGGAAACCCTTGAAGGAGCCCCAAGCCCAGATATCACCCCCGACAGCAACCCGAAACTTATCCATGAACCCTCTGGAACCCCAGCCCCAAACTCCAGCAGTCCCAAGCGGTGAATCCTGAACCCAATTCTACCAAAAGGATCAGGGGATGTAGTAAGAAGGAATAGTGGAGTTCTCGGTTGGGATAAATCCCAGCTGTGATGCTAAGATCCTTACTTGCAACCTACTTCCTCTAAGCAAGACCCCCTGAATCTCTGTTATTTGCTTCCGGGCCCTGCGGCACCCCACTTCCACTTCGATCGCCCTCTTGTCTATCCCCACCCTAAACACTAAACCCCTAAACCCCTAAACCCCAAACGCAAACCCCTACACCCCAAACCCTAAACCCCCCAACTCGCGACAGCCGTCCGAGGAACCAGGGCAGCAGGAGGCCGAACCGGTGGGGGGGAAGCGCACAGAAACATAGGCATTAATATAGAAGCCCAGATAATTACCAATATTATTCCTGAGAGCTCCTCGTTATAACTTTAGGGCTGCTATAAGGGCAATTATAAGGGTTTATTATATGGGCCGAAATCATTGCCTATACTATTTTTTTTTTTTTTGGGGGGGGGGTCCTTATTATTCTAAGTATAGCATAATGGGCCCCAAACCCTGTTCTAATTAGTAAGGCCCCTATGTTAGGCATATCGGACCGCCACCGCAGAGGGAGACGATCTTCAAGTTGAGTTGCTTGCCATGCCTCTGTTTGCTGTTCCTTTCGCTGTAAGGGTCTCTATAAAGCTGTGGGGCTCAGGCTACAAGGTTTGAAGAAGTAAGTAGGCTGTAAGCAGAGTTCTGGATCCAGAAAGAAAAACCCCAACCAGAATACTCAGAACCAGTTTACTACGTCCAACCAAGCCGTAGCCTTCATCCTTTGATTTGGGTTTGGGCCTGGCATTCATGGTTCAAGGTTTCAGTTTTTACAACTCTACCCTAAACCCTAGACGCTACAAGCTCAATCGTACACCGTAAACCCACCCCACCTGCCCCCTCCACACACCGCGCCTACCCCCTTCCACGCCTCCGACAAAGATCCTCATAGCAGGGATCTCGTGGATCCAGGGAGATTTGGGGTTTGGGGTTTAGGCGTTTAAGGTTTAGGACTTTCCGGGCGTAGGGTTTTGGAAACCTGAGGGTGGTCAGCCTTTTTAGGTGGCTGTTGGATTTAAATCAAACTACCTGCGGCGAGTTGGCCTAGAAGTTGGCATGAGCTTCAGCTCGGCGTAAGCGCTAAGGCTGCATGTGTCCATAAGGGTCCTTAAGGGTTTAAGGGTTCAAATAAGGGGTTCTAGACAGATTCGAAACGGGTACCATAAGGGTTCAGGGTTTCAGGCTCCATGTACCTATCAGGTACATGGAGCCAGGGGAAGAGCCATCCGAAGGTTTCATTGCACAGTCCGCCCCAAAAGGGTTTCGGGCTGCTCCTACTGAAGGACACACGCATCTCAGCCCCAAACTGGACTCAACCCAAAACCCTAAGGGTCCAGGTATCTCCTCAGGAGGGTCCGGAATCTCCTAGAGAGAGCCCTTGGGTCTCTTTGAGGTCGCAGAACTCCTACATTTTGAGGTTCCCCGAAGTGTTAGGACCCTTCGGGTAAACCCTAAACCAAGCCCTTCACCCCGTAACCCCCAGCAATTCAGCCCTAAGTCTGAGCGTCATCCTACATTCTGCAGTTATAATCCCTCGAAGCCCAATTCAAAAACAAACCGACAGTTCCTGTGTGCCATAGAGGTTCTTGGATTGTCGGATCTACCTGTCTAAACGGACCGGATAAACATGAACCCTGACCAGGCCACATCCCCAAAGACAAAGCAAGAGTAAAAGAAACTCTGAGTCCGCTCCTATAAAATGTTTCAAAATCTTAAAACAACCTTATGAAACCCCTTAACCAGCTGTAGAACCCAAACCCTCAAAACCCAAAGCAGTGGCCTTGCGGCGCAGGCCTGGCTTCTTCTCTCTCCCGGATGGGAGTTAGTCCAGAACCAGGCGTCTGATAGGGTTCGGTGATGGGGTTTTATAGGATTTTAGAGTTTAGGGTTTAGGGTTTAGAGTTTAGGGTTTTGTGTATATTTTGGGGGTCGAGGGTCGATCCTGAAGGGTGAAGGCTGCATGCTTGAATGAACTTGTTGGGTTGAGAGGGCAGAATCGGCCTCCAGTCAGGCATTTATACGTATGGTGTAGTAGAAGGCAAGGGCTGTATATGCATGGGTTGACTTTTTGTTGAAATGGTTCTGAAGGTATAGAGTTCAGGGGTCTTCGGCACAGAGTGCAGGGTTTGGGGTGTTTACACAACTCGGTGTCCACGGCTTTCTCGGAGTCTTCGATAGGTCTCCGTCTAGCTCACGTTTGTTTTCTAGGGCGCTTGCATGGACTGCGTAATGGGATACGATGTGCTGTTCATATAGCTTTGTATGGTTCCCGTGCAGTAGGGTACATGGTCTCGTTGGGTTGGTTTCGAGTGGTTGTGGAGGGTCCTATCAGCAGCCAGGGTGAAGACATGGGTGAGGCATGCAGGTTGAGGCCACTGGACAGTTCCACAAGGAGCGGCTGGAGTTGGGCTACGACTCCCGAAGCCCTACGCCCTACCTGAACCCCGAATCTTCCCCAAGAAATCCAGGCCCTAAACCCAAAACCCACCTAAACCCTCGTCTTCCAATCCTAACCCTAACACCCCTTACCCCAAACCCTCGAACCCCTAAACCCCTTAACCCCCCAAGCCCAAACCCCAGAATCCTTGGAGCCCTACAGCTGCAGTTCTCTCGAACGATCGGGCCTTCCCACGCCTACGCTCACATCCTTGGTTGGTATCGGTTATAGATTAGGGGTTTAGGGTTCAGGGTTTAGGTTAGAGCATCAGGTAGGTTTTAGAGCTGGGGAGCTTCGTTTAACGAGATCTGGAAGCGCTCAGCTTAAACAAAACCGTGTTTTGCCAACCGTGGTACCGTGGTGGCTTACGGTTATTTGAGATCCCTCCAACTAAAACTAATTAGTCCGGAACCCCACATCAAATCTTGAACACCTACACCCCAAACCCAAATCCTAGCTGCAGGCAGAAGTGGTCCCAGAAGTGGTCGCGAAATACTTCTGGGGAACTGGCGCCCTAGTGTTGGGGAATGGCAACGCCTTCTACACGAAGGCGAGGTCGAAGATCCAAACCAAGGTTCTTTAAAGGGTTCTATAAGGCCTACATGCGGAGTTTGGGGTTCCGGGCTGGAAGAAGGAGAAGAAAGCCCCTGCAGTCCCTATGCAATGTTCTAATGATTTAATTCAACAATTCAATTCATTAGAGTATTGTTTCGGTCTAACCGTGCCTAAAGACTAGACTTTTTAATGTAGTAAGATGGAAAAGCGAGTGTGCAAATTGTGTTGTGCGACTAAAGGTGTTGAAGAGTCTTACGGTGTTAAGACTTGTAATAGGTGCCGTGAAGCGAAAAGAAAATGTTACAAAAAGAACCAGAAGGAATATAACCAAGCGAGAAGAGAAGAGAGAGCGAGCAAAGGGGAGCCAATTAAATGCTAAGATAAAACACGAAATACATCCGAACTCGGAACTAAATGTACTGATGAAAGGTAACTTACCCTACGAATCTAACCTCCCTCTGGGACGAGGCGGTTAAGAACAGCCTTGCAAGCCAAAGCGGTTAGTTCAAGAGCCGGATAACAGCCTACCTGATGAACCCTTTGTCGCATTAATTCTTGCTCGTAGAGGTTTTCCGCTCGTTTGAGCATTTATTTTTTGATAAATTTACTTTCGCTCGTTTCGGGAGAGAAACGCTCGAATTGCAGAGAAACGCCCGCTTAAGAACAAAAGCGCTCAAACGCTCAAAGCTGCTGGTGCTGAAGTACACGACCTTCGAAGCTCTGCCACGCTCTCAGCTTTTTTCACTCTCGCTGCCTCTGAAGCTGCTCGGTGTATGCACCCAACATCTTCTGCATGCAGCGGTAAGCACAGCTGAGAGCGTGTGTGCCAGAGCGCCGTGCAATTCTTGCCGTCTTCCCAATAAAATCTTCATCACTCCAACAGGCTTGATCTTGGCTGATGCTCATGATAGATCTGCTTCTGGTGTAGATTCGGATTTGCACACATATAGTGCTGCTGAGAGACTCATGGGATTCAAGGCTTTGTGGCCACGACGGCCGGTTTCCAGCAGTTCGATCCTGCCGTGGGCTTATTGTGCACATGCCTGATTTCTTAAGATTTATGCAGACACATGCATATGAATAATTATTATTCGAATCCTTGCACACGTTCGACTAATGCCGACAGGCCGCATGTAGTGCGACTGCATATGCAGCTTGGGCTTCATAGCAAACAGCTTCCATGTTGTGGTCTCCTTGCATCGTCGGGCTAGCTGCGCATATCCAGCCTGAGATCCGATAATAATTAATTGCCTGCTATTAAGACTATTGTAATATAAGATCTACAATTCCACATATATTAAAAGTCAGCTATATAGGGCTAGAATTGCCGGGATGCACACATCTCGTCTCCTGCTTCTGCAACCATGATATTTGTAGTCGCTTCCATCCATAGGCCTTCGTGGTGAAGCACTCTGAAATACTTGTTGGCACAAGCCACAGTGTACTTGAGCATCACAAAAAGCTCTGCAGAGCAATCCTCAGCTACAGCATTTCGATCTGTAGTACCCACCGAAGTTAACTATTAATAGTATGTATACATACACATGCATGTTAAAACTTAATGTACATATATATATATGTACGCAGAGATATAGATCCATGCATGTATCATGCATATGCATCATATTCCCTATATGCATGCATGTGTGTGGCAACAATATATGCAAACAAAAATTATTAATTGAAAACATCATCTAGGCTCAAACCTGGATATGTAATCTTCTAGCCAAGAAGTCATCAAAGCTGTGTCAGCTCCCCTTCCGCCAGTTGCAGTTGGAAAGTCGGCCTTCCTAGGACTAGAGCAGGGAGCATTAACTATACATCGTACATACAATATTAATATAAAAATTTGTATTAATTTAATTTATGTAATATAATTAGCATAATTAACTTGTACATTTCGCACTACTGGTTTTTGTTAAGGGTCTTCCCCATCTTGAAGCCGCTCTGGGAGAATCCCCTTACATTAGTGGATTTGTTCTTTGTCTTGCACCATGTAACGAAGTCACAATAGGCCTTGTGCAGGCGGCTGTTCAAGCTACGTCCGGATACCAAGCCCAGCAGGCATATCAGCACCACGCCCGAAGACACAAAGTCCTTGCCGATCCTCGTAGTCAGCTGTATATAGGTTTACGATGAATTGCAGGGTTCCAAAATTGTATTGGGTTATGGTGCATAATACTCAGCCTCGGCCTTAATACCAACGACCCTAACGGCTAAAGGTGAAGACACGTATGCAGTTGCATCGTGATTCGAGATTTCACTCCAGTAGCAACTTGCTTGACTAAGCTAAACCCGATAGTCCGAAAGTTAGCAATTGTAAAATGCAACATGTTGTGCTAGATGCTGTCGGGTCGGCCCCATGTGCCACGTATGTGCTGGATCGACCAAAGCAGCCTTTGGACGGTTAAGCCCAGGTACTGAAAAAAACGGCGACCCACTCCTCTTGAATGGTGTCGGGCCCTCACCACCACTGCGCCACGGGGCATCGGAGGACATGTTGTACCATTCCTAGGATAGCACATTGGGTTGTAGCAGGGGAAAAGATCGATATTAGCACATTTGGGGTGACTACATATATAGATCATGTCGAGAAGCATCACTGCAGCACATATGGCAAATGCGTTTGCATTGCCATCCCGTAGATAAAGCCATAGCCTTCCAGTCATGTATAGGGTTTAGGGTTTAGGATTTATAGGGTTTAGGGATATAGTCAGCACATGCATGCACTACATTTCGAAATCTCACCTTCCTCAAGTAAACCCAGTCTCCTTTGATGCCCAGCACAGCAAAGTGGATCGTCACAGGTCCCGTGGATGTTTCCACCTCAGATTGCCATGTTTAATCTACATCATGTACATGCATACTGCATGCACTCGGTTAACTGCATGTATTCTAGGCTGTTCGGCCTAGCAGCCTGAATCCCTGTTGTAAAGAGACGGCATAGGTCTTCCGCGAACGCTGCATTCAGCTTGTAGAGGGTGGTATCTCCCCAGTAAAGTTCAGCTGGGACGACAGTGAAGAGGAAGCGGGTGCAGAATGTGTTTCTTAGATCAAAGCCCAGCAAAATATAGCTTTCATGTAGTATATATAATTAGTACATAAAATACATATACGTACGTACTATGGTGCAGGATCGAAAGACCCACTAGAGTTTTTGTGGCTCGTTCCCCGGAAAGATATGCAAGGTTGGATGCTCTCCACCATAATTGGCAGCTTGTACTTCCCTCTCCCTTCGTCGCCATGAATGTATAGCGGTACTGTGCAGTTGCTTGGGGGCGCGTCGTGCCCGTTCATCACATGCGCACCATCATTCTCCATGTACAAACTCCAAAACTCCGAAAGCAAGGCCTTCCATTTCGTTGGATTCTCGAGGGGCACTCCACCTAGGATGAGGTGGCTGTGACTCTGCAGTAGAAACTTCATCCATGAGCTGGGGTAGATCACAGGATAGCAGACCTCGATCTTTTTCACGACTGGCCTTCGCTTCCGCACAACCGTGTTCACGAAGCTGATTTCGACTGGGATCGTGAGGCCCTCTCGATGAATGAGCCGGTGGAGGTTTCGACACACATTCGAACTGCTTCGACCAGCAGCTGACAACTTGTAGAGTAGGTCCAGTTCTCCTAAGTATCATGTTAACTATATAGGCAGCTATAATATATAACTATATATAGTTCCGACGATGCGTATCTTTATAATTTATAGAGAGACCATACCTGAAGATATTAAAATTTGCAAACCCCAGAAACATGTACATAGGAGATATGCAGCCTAAGTGTCGATGGCTGCCCCCAATCTTGCACACCAATGTAGCCATATGTGCAGCTCCTTTCGCAGACTCTGCCTTATAACATGCAAGCCCCAAACGACCAAAGGACCCAAGGTACAATTTAGCAGGGGCGCTCCATTGAAGTACTTTGTAAGAATCTCTCCAGCAGCTTCTGCATCGAGGTCATGATCTTCTTGTTGCCGATGAGAGCGCTGACCTCATTCCAATCAGACAGGACTAGCGATGTACTACATGGGCTCATGCAGGCTTGGGGCTTAGT
Organism: Symbiodinium sp. clade A Y106; assembly: GCA_003297005.1. Lineage (NCBI taxonomy): Eukaryota > Dinophyceae > Suessiales > Symbiodiniaceae > Symbiodinium > Symbiodinium sp. clade A. The sequence goes on from BGNK01000939.1 coordinate 112,917, forward strand.
GGTAGATGGTCTTTCGGGGATAACGCTTCAGAAATTTGTATGGTGCTGCGGTTCCGACTAATAATATACTCCTGATCACGAGACGGACCATAGCTAAGATCGGCCGGGGTCCTAGGGATCATATCGACCAAGCCACCGGATGCCAAAAAAGTAGCGAGCTCGTTCTGATTCCCAGGACAAAGACCTGGCAACATCTAGAACATTAAGAAACTATAGCGATCTATCGCCTTTGGAATAGCTGCACATACAAGTCTGCACATACAAGTCTGCAGGCAATGTGTGGACGTTTTGCACGGAAGCTCCCCATTGCAGGTCCCGTTCAGCTCGACTAGTTCGAGAATTGAAGCACACGTTTAGCGTGTGTAAGATCTAAATATCCAGCACTTTCATGGCACCTGTGGCACAGCACAAGGATGGACCAATCACCGATCTTGAACAGACCTCGATTGTGGAATCCCCGAACAGAACTATATGCATGCTGTCGTACGATATCACCCGATCCCAGCAGGCATCGCCACAGGTAGCTCGAGACCCGAAAAGAACTCATGAGCTCCACCTCTTCTTTGAGGCTGGTGCTGCGGAAGCGCCGCTTTGCGGTCTCTTCCCCGGCTTACCCTTACTTTTGCCACTGGCCTTTGACCTGCCACTCTTCGGGGATGGGTTGCTCGACTTCTTGCTGGGCACCTTGATGCTCCTGACATGTAGGAGAATCACGTCCCATCTATAATCTACCAACTCACAAAACTTGCAAGGGTTTCCTTCCACGAATCATCAGGGCATTGAGAGCTAGGTCCAGGCGTGTGCAAGACGCGTAGCACTTCAACACCTCCTCTTTCGTCTTCCTTGCAGTGGGTGAACTCCGGGACTTAACACGTGCTACCCTGGGATAAGTTGTTTGCAGAAGTGTCCTAGAAGGGGGTGTTCCGGCATCGAGGACAGCATCCGTCTGGATCTTGAGGAGGTCTTTGTAGAATTTCTCCAGCTCTTGGGTCTTCGGCTTCATCTCAGCAGCAAGCCTGGGATTTCGGAGTTGTTTTTTTTCTGGGCTGTTTCGACACGACGAGTGGCAACAGCTAGAACATGCATGTATACGACGCAACTAAGATGCTCGATGCCACGCTTCTGCCCGGAAGCATTCAGCTTGTCCTGCCCAGAAGCATCCCAAAACACTCGCCCGACCTTATAATAGATCGTTATATAAGACACCTGCATGTCGTTGGCTCGGTCAACCTTCTTGCCACACATGTCGATGTAGACAGCGAGCACACCTGAGATTAGAAGTACTTGCAACACGGTAAGATAGCTTCGAAATACATGCAGATCTATTGTTCATCGATCGTTTGAGACGAGTTGCTGAACACATCCTGGTTTGCCTGCAGAACCGGAAGGGACTTTTCCTTCGCGCTCTGGGCAATACTAGTAGAAGCCACCCGGGCGAAGTCCACATCACCAGTTCCACTTGTGCCCTTCCTGAGGAACCCATCCATGCATTAGCTCCTAGCCAAAGAAATAATATTGCAAGATTATAATTTGAACATGCACCACGAACCTAATTGCGTGCTGGGCTCGACAAGGCATCCTTCTGCGTCACCGTGTCGGTGAGGAGATAGCCAGAGCCGTCCTGGAAGGGTTCAGGGCCTATGCATGGATTTTAAGACATCGGGCTCATGATTCGGTATGGGCGAAGTTCCATCTCATATGCCAATCGGTTCTAGCAGTATATATATATATACACCGAAACTAGAGCTTATATCTAAATAATATTAATGATCTCGAGATCATTATTAATCTATTAGATAAGTTTGGGTGGGTGGGTGTGAACTATATGCTAGCCGTCAAGAAGCTGTTTAGTGATGGTGGTGACGGTGAGGGATTACCCCGGTCCTTTAGTACGTGATCTCGATGTATATGAATTGCAAATGATGTGGACGATGGTGCACCATGGATGATGGTCGATGATGAATGGTCATCACCGATGTGGCGGATATCGGTGATAATCTTGATGTTGTTGACGATGAACATGTTTGGTGTCAAGTTGAGCTTATCTAGCGTGTGTGCATGTTGTAGACCTACAATATATAGTACGTCTTCGAACTTGTATAGCGCGATCGTACGTATAGTAGTAGTAGTAGTTGTTGTTGTTGTAGTAGTAGCTAGTAGTAGTAGTAGTAGTAGTAGTAGTAGTAGTAGTACGTAGTAGTAGTAGCCGTCGTAGTAGTAGTAGTAGTAGTAGTAGTAGTAGTAGTAGGCGTTGTTGTTCATTGTTGTTGTTGTAGCAGCAGCAACAGCCCAGCAGCGAACCGACCGTGTTGCATAGTCGAAAACCATGCATGTTGGAGCTAGGACAACTCCTACTTGTTTTGATGCACCATTAAACTTGCTTGACAGGCTTCTAGCTTTCATCTTTTACATCCTCGAGTCTAGGGCTTAGAGGTTTTAATATATATATATATATAGTTATACATATAAATATATATATATATACATATATTGACATATATATATATGATATATGGAATATATATATATATATATATAGTATTTAGGGCTCTAGGGCTTGGGTTTCGGGATATTTGTGTGGACCCCATTTCAGAACCTATAGTGCATGTATATGCATGTATATATATATACATATATAAATACATATCTATATATATATATATTTATATATGCATATACTCATGGTTCTGAAATGGGATCCACACAAGGCCTTTCGTTATTTTATAAGTATATTCAACCAAGGGATTGGATAGGGTTGGGTGGCCGGCTTATAGTCCAAGTCGCTAGCTTCAAGATTTCGGGGCCGGGGTTTTGATAGAAGCTTGACCCTCACCTGAACCCAAGACCTTATAAGCTTTCGATCTCCGAGATCTAATATTCTATGGCATACCCCTACTATATATACAAACCCTACACTCGAAACGATCTTGCAAACCTGAAACCCTAAAGCTACAGCCCAAAAGGACCCCTAATGAAATTATGTGGACTCGAAATGGCAACTCATATTACAGTCGATTCTGCAAAGACTGTTTGGGAAGGCTTCGATTTATTTGCGATCGATAGTTTCAGGTTGGGCAACTTTAGCTTTTGGTTTCAAGGGCAATTACTATATGTACCGACGATCTAGGAATCCCACCATGAAAGTCCTCCACTTCGAAGGATCCCTTGACCCTGCTGGATTGCACCGCTTCGTTCGAGAATGTGAAGCCTTCGAATGTCGGGATCTTATACTCCTCAAGGCCGTGGACGTCGTTGGTTCGTACCAACCCTCGGGCCAAAGCCCATCTCCGAGCATTCGCAATCATACTCCTAGGTATAGACACATGGAACATCACATTCATGGTGTCAACTAGAGAGCATACACGCAGTTTGTTGTAGGGCTCCCAAAGGTGCAGTTGTGTGGCTCGTTCCACCCCTTTTGGGCCAGAGAAATTTCATTCTCCCAGCCACCCTCAACCTCGTTTTTGGATGTTTGGGTCGAGATCTTGACCAGCTCCACCTCCACGGCCTTGAAGTCCCCGTGCTTCAAGAGAAGCTCCCGAAGTTTTTCACCTCCAGTCTAAGCATGATTCCTGATAAGCCAACCCACAATTAACCTATATATTGCAATAGCTTATAATGCATACAAGCTTCGTCCCTGGGGATCCTTGAACATCGTCATCGCTTGCTCTGAGCATTTCAATTCTCCCCTCTTGTTGGGTGTAAAGTACCGCTTCATCCTTGCAATACATTAGGCGAACTTGCGACTACACTGCAGGTCATTAATAAAAATATATTGCAGACTAGGCTCTTCCAGTAGGTACCATCTGCGTAGGCGGAGGAAGCAGTAGATCGCGCGCTTGGGGCTGGGGAGGGTGGTGGCACTTTCCCTGCAGAACCTACGCCTGCAGCTGGCGCAGCAGCATTGGGGGGCGAGCCCCCGTTAGGAGCGGCAGCTTCCCCACTAGGACGGGCCAAAGGAGACATAGTCTCAGTGGTTGCAAGTGATTCCACAGTTCCCAGGCGCACCAGCGAGGGCTTTCGGGGAGCACCCCCTTTCCCAGGCATTCCCGGCAGGAAATGCCCCGCAGAGGCCTCTGAATGAACCAGACCACCCATCACTCCTTTCGTGAGCAGGACAGAGAGATGTGTGTAATATGACTAGTGCACAGAGACCAAGGGAGAGGGAAGGGGAGGGAGGGAGGGAAAGCGTCGAGATTATATATATATATATATATTCATATTATACTATGCATGCACGACTATCCGACGTATACTTCATACATTCTCCACATTATTGTCTAGTATGTATATATATATATATATATATATAAGTTCAAAGCCTCTAGATACATGTTATAAACTAATAATGTAAAATACCGGAGGCCTATATATATATATATACACAATAACATGAAGTAATTATGTGTACAGTCTCGATCATGTGCATATATGCATGATCGATATATATATATACATACATACATATATATATATATACATCGATCATGATGGATATATTTAAAGTTCATGGTGCAATGATTACATAATATTATATGCTAATATATAGTATATATATAATATACATTACGCATTATCAAACTGCAGAGTATATATTAATTATTAGATATAGCATGCAAGTCCTGCAATCATGCAGGTAGTTGGTAATTTTAAGAAGGCCCGCGGTGTATATATGCATGCTAGGGATCCTCCGAAAGAACTAATAGTATAATCCCATGCATATTCGAACTCATGCAGCAACGAAAGATTGCAAATAAACATACCGGAAGCATGTGCTCGTAATATAATATGCAGGCATGTTCTGGTAACTTGTAATATATATATATATAGACACATATCATATGATATGTATATATACACATGTATCAGAGGCCTGTAAAGGATGAAGCTCCACATGCTTCGGCTAGCAGACACATATTCAGCATAAGCACTTCTTGTGATCATCATATAGTCTACCACATTAACATGTATCGACTGATGTACATGCATGCATTATATATATATATATATACTATATATATTGCACATGCATGCAATGAGATGTTTATGCATACATGATAATATGCGTGTTATATATATATATATATTATATTGTACGTATGTACTTTTTGAGGCTGATTGCTTTGCAGTTTTCTGTTGCATGCAATCTACTCAAGCTATGGGACCACAAATGATCACAGATACTACGTGTGTATATATATATATATATATCGTGTCGGTACATATATATATATACATATATATATATATATACTGTAGCATGCAAGCCACGGTAAACCATGCGTGTGAGTATTCCATATATATATATATATATATATATATATATTATACTCTATATAATATTATAGTATTATAATATATTATATAGTATAAATAAATAAGTAAATATATATAATATATATGCATGTATTCTGATACAACATTCTAATATAGTGCTGTAGATATATCTACAGCACTATATTCATAATTTACAATATATAAGTGCAGCGGGGTCTACGTGGTATGCATATATCTATACACAGTACATAATATGCATGCATATATATATATATATATATAGCACACAAGTTCACGTGCACACACACACACAGGTGCACATGTATTACGTACTAGAACTCCTATGTATATGTGACTATATGACAGAACCGTAGCTGGCAGCAGTCCTGTAAGATCTGGAGCCGTGCCATCGTATGAGGCCAAGTCCTTCTGCAGCTCCATGAGCCGAAGGGTGGCATCCTGAGCTTTATGGATTGAACCCTGCACGGGGTGGTTCTTAGATGATTAGCAATAACGAACAAATTGAGTTAGGGATCCCGGATGGCATCATCGATCTGCATGGTAGAAGCGAGTTGGTATTGGTTCTCCACCATCGTAAGGCCGAGGTCTAGGGACTTGCAAGTCACGGTACGTTCCACGGCCATCTCACAGCACTTAAGCCTAGAGGGTTGCCAAAGACATCCATTGAAGCAGGTAATGGAGTGCTTCCTATGTTTCTAGAGCAATCTATCAATTTGCAAACGAGCAATTGTACACTTTTCCGGGTTTGCGCACAATTGCTGGGTTTTGCGCGCGTTTGCGGCTTATTTGCGCGCGTTTTGCGGGTAAAACTGTTCATAAATTTTGCTTTAGCAGGATCTATACGTGAAAAAGCCCGCAAAACCTCCGCAAAAGATAGCCAAAGGAGGCCTGGGGAAAACCCTAGAAACCCACACTCAGCTGGCTTCGTGTGCATCTAGCAGATCCTGTCGCAGCTGGTGCCCATGTAGAACCTTATTAGGCCAGGTTTTGGGCTTGAGTACTAGGGATATACTGCTCGGCAGACACGGAAGCTACGGGGAGAGTCTTAAGCTGAGCAGCTGAGTCCTTCAACTCTTGGTTGAAATCATCCATAATAGTCTGCCAACCAGCTGGCACGATTAACTTCTTATTCTGAAACAGGTATGCCCATAGTTCCACCATCTCCGCATCCGGCCACGTATCCCCCAGGGGCATCTTTGCAAATAATTCTTTATCTGTCATAGATCGACTGACATGTACCTTCTGACGCATACAAAGCCTTGGTTGCGTGGATGAGCATTCCTCCTCCCACAGCTCAAAGATCTTCTTCCCGAAGGCACTGCTGTAGGACCTGGAAAGGCATGGAATATTAGAGTGCCTCTAGCTATAGATCTAACCTTAAATGGTTCGAGCTCGAAGCTTGGAGCCCCACCCACTTTCATGGAGCTGGTCCTTGTATCCCGTAAACCGCTTGACTCCGTTCTTGTCAACATAGTGGCCTTATACTATGTCAAGCACCATGCAGGGCTCCGTGGTTTGTAGATATTGCAATGCATCATTGTACGGCCAATTAAGATTCGTGCGTGCCGTCTTCAATTTGTTTGCCGACTGTCTGTGCTCCCGCCGAAGAGGCCCTGCATCCTAGATGTGATGAGTAGTGAAATCCCCAATGCAATTCGACTCTGCCTAGGCGACATGCTATAACATCATCTCAGCTGCACACGAAGCCAACAGCAAAGGCTCTTGAGTTTGACCACGTGATAGTCGGCTTCGGGCAGAGGGCCCCGTAATGCATCATATGGAAGGTGCTCCGGAAAACCTTGGATGGGCCGCGGGTAGTAGGATCTGATTTGAATATATTTTGGATATAGGGCTTTGGGGGTGTGCTTTGGGGCTGCGGGCTTTCGGTTCTCAAGCTCGCACTACTTCCTGCCAGGATTGGCCAGCCACACCATGCAGAGGCCTGGGAGGATGGTTTGGGCACCTTTAATTAAATATTGCATCGGGTTTAGCGATAGGATTGTAAGGTTGTGTAGATGCCAGGATTGTAGATTCATGCAGCTAGAATTTAACAAAACCTTTCGAGCCCAACTCCTAAAGGGCTGATTGATGATAGTCCTCAATCAAACCGATGTATTTGACCTACACATTGCTCACCCTAGAAGAAGCCCCATCGATCGTGGTTTAATCTTTGGGGTCGTCGGGTTTGCCGGCACGAGGATAGGCAACTTGGGGGAATTATAGTTTTGTTTGTGAGTTAAGTTCGGGGCTATAGTAGTAGATGCAGTAGCTATAATAGTCCTGACAACATGCGTGGAAATGTGCGAACACCAGCCCGCCCTGGGGTGAGTGGATGGAACCTGCCACATGTGGGTCGACACTGTTGACAGCCCGTCGCTGCTTCACAACACCGAAGCGACATGGGCTTCTCTCACTTTCGCAATCGCTTTGGCAGTCGCTGTCACAGTCGCTTTCACAGTGTAGCGCTTTGCCAAGTCGGCAGAGGAGTGCGACGACTTGTGCGACACTGTCCAGCCAAGATCCGAGAGAAGCCAAGGATCTGAGGGCAGCCGAGATCCCACACATGGGTTTGAACACTTCCAGTGGATATGGACTTTTGGGCCCCCCCCCCACCCGAAGCCCACCCCGATCCTGTTAGGATTCATCACTCCTTCTAGGGTACGAATCTGCATGGGTGCCACTCTTCCATGCTGGGTCAATAGCAATAGCGCATCTTGGGGACGATATCATGAGCGTGTACAATATATAGCCGAGGATGATAAAAACCGATAGCAACCCTTGAGCCCGGAAGCCTACAATATATGCTAGTGTACACGTTGCTTCCTGCACAGTCTGACAGTTTGCATGGGACCCATAAAGCAACCTTTACTCTGGCAATGCCACTTACAATATTGCTGAGACCTGAGATGAACCCTTGAGGACTTATAGAAACCCTTGAGGCTTACGGTCCGTAGTATATTAAGTTTGATATCGATTGGGTTGCATATACTATGACCCACACATAAAGCCTGGGATTGCAGCTTTGGGCTTTGTGGGATTCGCCTTTGGGGGATTCTAGAATACCCATCACCAACCCTAAACTCACTACTACTACTTCTGCTGGTTCTCCAGGTCCATGTCCTTCTCCTATTGCGCCACTGATATGCTACTACGACAGCCTATTATATGAAGCCCTAGAGATCGATGTACGATACATAACGACGATGACGACGGCTGCTACGTACCATTTAGGCCCGGTGTGTTTGTGGTCATGAGTAGAGACTAGTAGGTTAAATTTGAATATATAATTATAAATTAGCTATTAAATTAATACTATAGTTTCAGGAGGTTTCCATAAGAGCCGAACCATCGACTAGTGACTGTACACCAGAGAGCCTATAGCTTAATTCCAACGACACCGACTCCGAAAGCCGAAAGCCCAGCACTAGAAGAAAACCCTGGAACCCCAGGCCCACACGAAAATCTCCGGATCCTAACACTAAACCGTCCCGAGACCCCGCCACTTTAGATAGTTGGCCTTCAGCCATCCAAGACTCCAGGATGCGCCAGTTTGCGCAGTCGTCGTCGTCGCCGTCGTCGTAGTCGTAGCAGTACTATAGAGTATATATATATCGATCTATATATACTCGAATTAATAAGTGGCCGGTACCTACAGCATATGGGAGCAGCAGCAGGAGTGGCATTTATAAGTTTGGCAGTAGTAGTACGTAGTCGTAGTCGTGGTACGTAGTAGTACTAGTATAGTAGTAGTACGTAGTACTAGTAGTACTAGCAGCATATAGTAGGAGTGGCAGTAGCAGCAGCAGCAGCAGCAGCAGGAGTAGTAGTAGTAGTAGTAGTAGTACGTAGTAGTAGTATAGTACGTAGTAGTAGTACGTAGTAGTAGTAGTAGTAGTAGTAGTAGTAGTAGTAGTAGTAGTAGTAGTACCGTAGTAGTAGTAGTACCGTAGTAGTAGTAGTAGTAGTAGTAGTAGTAGTAGGTAGTAGTAGTAGTAGTAGTAGTAGTCGTAGTAGTAGTAGTACTAGTAGTATACGTAGTCGTAGTACTATACGTAGTACGTTGTAGTATATACGTATAGTACGTAGACGTAGTAGTAGTATACGTATAGTAGTACGTAGTATATGCATGATAGTACTACTACGTAGTAGTAGCAGCGTAATATAATATAATATATATATAACTTATATATATAAGTAGTAGTACGTAGTAATTAATCGTAGTTGTAGCACTATATATATATATATATATGCTAGACGTAGTGTAGAAGTCGCAGTAGTACATATATATAGTAGAAGTAGTAGTACCAGCTAGTAGTGGTACACTTATTAATTTGTAGTAATTGGTAGCAGCAGTAGTAGCGATTTATAAATGCTTGCTACAAGCAGTAGTCCTAGCCCAGCAGAAGCAGTAGTAGTCTTAACAGTACAGTAGCAGCAGCATCAGCAGGAGTAGTATACTATATGTACGTAGCAGCAGTAGCAGTAGCAATCGTGTCAAGACAATTCACAGCCTCAATTCTACGTCAAGTAAAAGCCTCGAGCCCAGACCCCTTGTACACTTGGTCATCGTAGTCGGAGTCTAGAGTGCAAGAGGAGCAGCAGGAGCAGCAGCAGAAAGAATAGTCATGGGAGTCACAGATATATTGGGGAGTAACTTAAGTTTTCAGGGTTTAGGGGGTTCGCGGTTTGTTTAGGGGTTTCGGGATTTAGGAGATTTATGGGTTTAGTGGTGCGCATTAATTGAAATCTCGTGCAGACTCCACGACAAGGACCCGCAATCCTTGCAACCTTGAGCCCAACCCTCTATGCTTATAATACATGCAGAACCCAACCTGTACCCTTAGGGTTTAACGAGTAGAGTTTATGAGCTAGATAGCCTGCAACCCGACAGGCATGCAAACCATTGCAAGGATGGAGTGGACTGCGAGGACCGGCTCCCAGGAACTACTTGAGTTTCAGGTTTGGGTACTGTAGAAGAGCATTGTAAAGGATATGGGAATACTTTCTAGGGGATTCTGTGGGAAATGTGGATCGCTCTGCGCGGGTTTGAGGTTGATCCTGGCCTATGGGAGGATATATAGTACCCGCTAGCAATTATCAGCTAGCTAATTAAAACCATACAGGGCCAAGGAGCCCAGCACACGGTGTTCGTAAACCAAGAGAACCGTGGGTGAGCCGGAAACACATCGGCGGAGCCCCTTGGCTGCTCGATTAAGAACACTGCATGCACCGCCAAGATCAAGAGCAGCAAGAGCACCATCCTGCAGCAGGGTTTGGGCTTGAGCTTTTGAGGAATTACTTAAGGTTTAGGTTTTGGGTCTGGGGTGCAATCGGTTAGCACGGAACAGAAAGCAGATCCTGGACAACATCATCGTCCCATCTCTGACATATTGAAGAGCTTGTCGCCCAAATGGATTTATGGGTGACCGCAACGATGTGCCACGGGAAATCTGTGTCCAGCTTCCGCAAGCTGGGGCCAAAACATTCATTGCATTAGGTCCTTCTCGCATCACACAAGCCATTGCTAACCTTATACTTGGCAGCAGGAACTATAGAGATCGTCTAATGCATGGCACAACATCTATAGAGCTGTATGATATGCATGCATATCGGACTGAGCCCATCGCGCGAAGCCCCCAGATGATAAGAAGTTCATGCACCGCCCCTTTGGATCATAGAGTAGATCATACGAAACAGTGCTCTTCCCAGCTTCTCGGAACACTCGACTCACCCTTGCATCTCCACTGAAGAGCTCAAGCATCTCCACCTGCATGCGGAGGTCGATGTTGCTGGTCCACATCAACAGCAGCACCTTGGAAAGGGATGAAGGCACCGTGGGTTCGGGTGACTGGGAGGAATGGGAACGCTAACTTCATGATCGATATTGCAGCGCTGTAGCACACACCCGATGAAAACCTCCAGCACAAGTCGATCCACACGATTACTCATTGCGTGTACTCTAGGACTGCTAGGAGTGCACCAGGACGGGCCTTCGGGGCTTGTAGCTGCACGAGGTTTGGGATCAGGGATTCCCATCGGGCAATCGGCATTGCACAGATCAGCATGAATCATGCAACTCCACATGAATCAACTGAGCCACAAACATGCACATGCATGTTACACATTTGATCAGTCGACAGTACTGTGCAAACCTATAAGCGTTGCTCTGCAAAGTGTGGGTGCACGCAAACAATCAAGGCAGCAGTGCCCTGTGACACAGCTCGACAGGCCCATCTCTCCATTGTCGATCAGGGAGACCTGCGCACACAACCCCATGCGTAATCAAAGATCACGTACTATATTAATTATTTAGAACATGCGCCGTGGGTGCACATAATGCAGAATTCCGTTTTGCACGGTCTTTCGCAGCTGCACGTGTGCCCCATGATGATCAAATCTGCTGAAAGCTATAGATTGGAATCCTTCACAATCTTTTAAAATCCTGATGCCATGTACAGTACCGCACTAGCCCAGCACCATCAATGCCAGGGTCGGCAGCGAACTTCTAGTCGCTGCAGCATACTGCACATCACCCCAAGTTCCCACTACCAGCGAAAATCAAAATTGCTGGCACATCGTCGCCATGGTTGCGCATCACACCGTGGTTCGGTATGCCTTAGACAGATGATCGTTTCGAGAGGACGAGCACACTGCATGTGCGTGCTAATTAACATGCGATTGAGTAGCTTCCTTGCCGATCTCCGAAGCTTCTTCTGCACTCATACCGGCTGCTAGGGCATCGGCACGTGCTTTGTGGTACGCCACACTTTTGCGGCTTTTCAAAGCCTTGCTCGCTGCCTCGGTGGCCTTTGTTTTCGTGGGCTTCGTCTGCTTGGGCTTCTTGGGGGAGGTCTTTGCAGAGGCTTTCGGGGGTCGTCCGGGTTTTCCCTTCGCCTTGGACTTTGCCTTTGCTTTTGCCTTTGCCTTCGGCAGAGACTTAGCCTTGCTTGCTGGTCGCCTGAAAACCTTGCGGGGGGCTTCCTCTTCTTCCTCCTCCTGCTCTGCACCTTCCTCATCATTCTCATCATCATCATCATCTGCCTCGTTGGTCTCATCCTCCGGAGCTTCGGTGAGTGCATCACCATCCACATCCTCTTCATCTCCTGCTTCCTCCTCTGGTTCCTCGATCTCCTCCTCCTCCTTCTTACGCTTCTGGCTTTTGGGGCAGATCGAGGGAGGAATCTTGGCCATACACGAAGGCTTTGCAGGGAGTGGCGGAGCATCATAGCATTTGACCTTCGAACCACGCGTGCGAACCCCTGTGCTTGCCACCTCGATCTTGGAACCACTGGCTTCTGTTGCAATCTCTGGCTTGGCGGCTTCTGTTGCAATCTCTGGCTTGGCGGCTTCTGTTGCAATCTCTGGCTTGGTGGCTTCTGTTGCAATCTTTGGCTTGGTGGCTTCTGTTGCAATCTTTGGCTTGCTGGCGGCTAAGCTAACATCGGGCTCGCTTGACAATCTTTCACTCCGGCGCAAAACCTCGTTGGAAAACCCCACATAGACCATAGGCTCTGCAGTCTCGGATCCGGGGGAGTCTGCTGCATCATCAAACGACAACGTTTTACATGTGGGGTCCCACGGAGGCTGCGAATCCTCCATCCACACCTGCGTGTCCAAGTTGTCCGTGCCTGGGCAGGATTGGTGTGATATTGGAGGTTGTGAGAAGCCATGACAGACAAGGCCTATTGCTATGCATGCAAGACATTATTAAGGCACAGGGGCATTTGTTCGAAGGGGTCTTCGAAGCTTTCACAGATGGCTTGGTTTGCTGAGCCTCCTGTTCATAAAGGCGCTGTCGTTTCATCTCCTGCAATGCCAAAGTCAGCTCCCGGAGCTTCTCCTCAGCAGTTCTACATGCACTATTATACATAGTGATACAATCCATAGATTGCAACATCCTATCATGCCGAGTGCAATTTAAGACTAGGCACAAGCTCTTTGATCTTAGCTTGCCGTCTCCCATCACACTCCACCGAAGTGATCGTGGCAAGGTCACCCATCAAACCACAGCCTTGGCACTCGTAGTTGCCGTCGTTCAAGGCGAGAACGACGTGGGCATTTCCTGGCGGCAGAGGTTCACAGGACGGATCTGTTTTCAGGGTTTAGGGGTTTTTGGGTTCCGGGGTTTCGGGAGTTAGGGTTTTTGCAGGGTGTGGTGGTACCTCCTTCGTAGGTAGAGGCTGCCGTAGAAATCGTTGACGTTGGAGTCGATATGCCGTCATGGGCACCTGCACACGTGTAAGCTATATAGATTTCCATGAATATAATCTATAATGATCGATTAATTAATGTTTCAAAAACCACACCTGCATCCTCCAGACTCTTGCACTTCTTGCGTTTGGCAGCACTCTCCATGGCATGCTTCAGCTCCAGCATTCGTGGATCCTTTACCCTTTTGCGAGCAGGCTTGTGCTCTCTGGTCTCGGTTGTCGTTGGGGCCTCTCTAGTCTTGGTCTCGGTTGTCGCTGGGGACTCTGTGGTCGGGGCCTCTCTGGGGCCTTGCTGGCGGCCTTTCCTGACTCATTGGAGGCCCCCCCCGTCGCGCTGAGAGCCTGTCCCGTTTCGCTGTGGGCCTTCCCTGAATCACTGAGGGCCTTTCCTGTCTCACTGGGGGCCTTTCGTGCACTGGGGGCCTTTCCTGTCTCGCTGGGCGCCTTTCCTGTCTCACTGGGGGTTCCTGCACTGGGGATTCCTGTCTCACTGGGGGCCTTTTCTGCTTCGCTGGGGGCCTCATTCGTTGCCTTTGGGATCTTGCTGGCCGCTGTTGGGGCTTCCCTCTTATGCTTCTTGGAGGGAGGGGCAACCATCAAGATTTCCTTCTCCATCTCCTCTTCCTTCACTTTCACCTCAGTAGCTGCTGGCCCCACTGAGCCAGAAGGAATCTCGAGAGCAGCCTCCTCAATGGCCGGGTCTTCTTCCATCTCTTCTTCTCCCTCACATATCTCATCAGATTCATCATCACTCCCGGCGGTGCTTGCTGGCACTGGGATTCCAGCATGCTCCATGATGCTGCGGATGATCGAAGACCTTGGCCTGTGAGGCCTCGAGATCGATCTCTTGAAGCTCGACACAAGCCTCTTAATCGACCATGCCATAATCGAAGCTTGCCCACCTTAAGTATTGGACAACCATGCACGTAGTAATCTGACATGCATGCATGGATATGACACATTCAGCTTACAGCTAGATCGATCGATACATGGAGCAGGCGAGGTGCTGGATAGAGGCAGTGCCATCATCTCATACAAGCTCATCAAGTGTGTCTCTAGGACATCCACACCCACCCTCGCACCCAAATGCATGATCACGGGCTTCAGGAGATCTTCGTTGAGATCGATGGCATCACGGTCGAAGCGTCCACTTGGAGGCATCTTCACCTGATATGCATAATAATAATAGACTGTCTAAGTGCACATGAAACCGAAGCTTCATCGCAATGGTTTGTCCGGTGCAACTAGAGTACGATCGTGTATACAGCAGCTCGACGACGCACGGTAGAGTTGCCCTCCCACTCCTTGGCCAGATCGGTGGCCCCCGCTCTCATGTCGTTCGCAGCCATGGCGATCGATCACTACTCGATCCTTCAGATCTACGTGCGTATGTATAGTGCATAAATGCATGCAACCTGCTCTGTGCTCATGTTGCCCTGTGCCAGCTTGAAAAGCATGCACAGGCCCAAGTTCACATCGCACATGCGACTTTCACAGTATGCTGCATGAGCGACAGTCAGCAATAGTCAGCGGAAGCAGGGAGGGCTTGCACCTGGACAGGCTTCAGCAGAAGCCAGTGAGTCGATCGGCGAAGGCCACCTGGCCAGAAATCATGCACTACAGCTCGTGATAAATATTGCATGATCATCGATGACTGCAAATCAGACCAGCCAAGGTTCCTATGGGCACTACCACAAGCTGCGCAAATGCTCATGATGCTTCTCGCGAGCTCGCGCCTTCCGAACGTCGGGAAGCTGCCGAGCGATGGGTGGCCATTGCAAACCCTACCATAAGCATGCGTGCATATATGATGCGACCGCTGGGTGGGTATACCCGGGACTATACTATAGCTAGCATCATAACGGATCAATGGGGATTAGCGCTGTTTAGGGTTTAAGCTAATTATAGGTCTAGCTCTAGGGTTTTGGGTTTTGGGTTTGGTCATACAGGATCGATGTCTGGACCTCCTCCAGGCTCAAAAGAGCAAAAACGCTCAATTCAGACAAAAACGTTCGATTAACAAGGAAACGCTCGAACTGTACAACTCAGACCCTCTGACCCCCAAGAACGCACAAAGCATACAACGAGCAATAGAGCAGAAATAAACGTATCAAACGAGGCATCAGGTAGTTTTGGGATGTCGATTTGGGATGCCGTTTCGGGTGTCGAAAACCCACTTGAAAGCAACGAAGAAAGCTCTCTGGATTGCGGATTTTTCCGACCCGAA
The DNA here is from genome assembly GCA_003297005.1 of Symbiodinium sp. clade A Y106. Taxonomy (NCBI): domain Eukaryota; class Dinophyceae; order Suessiales; family Symbiodiniaceae; genus Symbiodinium; species Symbiodinium sp. clade A. The sequence continues at coordinate 128,652 of BGNK01000939.1, forward strand.
GCCAGTCATCGACGCATGANTAGTTTTGGGATGTCGATTTGGGATGCCGTTTCGGGTGTCGAAAACCCACTTGAAAGCAACGAAGAAAGCTCTCTGGATTGCGGATTTTTCCGACCCGAAGCCAGTCATCGACGCATGAATGCCCTCTCGATGTCATTCCTGAGATGCCCAGCTGGCGTATCAAATAAAGTAACATTTTGGACCTTATAATGATGTTGAATCCAAGTGTCCTCGTGAGTCGTTTGCAAGCAGCTCGAAGGCGTAAGCGGGCCATTTTCATCATCCACGGCCCAAACTTGTGACGTGCACGAGGAGCTTTGAGAGCAACTCCTGATCAAGTGGCTAGGTTGAGGACCATGTCTTTATTGGACGTACGAATATCCAGGGCCCCAACTTTTAACCCAGCCCATCGAGTCTTCTTCAGCAAAGCAGTGCATATAGCGAGCGTTGAGTCCTGAGCCCATATAGCCACGCACGACAGAGACACAGGACCGGTGATATCAGATAGCAAACATTAATGCAGCCTTGTGTCTCCATCTTTTCATTTCTCGCAGCATATGCATCATCATCTCAGCACTGCAACAGAAGATCTCCCAGAAAACCCTCATTTCGAGAAGCAAGCACACATATGCTGCAGCCCAGGGTACATGGTACTTGGGTTTGAGAACCCAGGCCAGGATGCCCATCCTGCGTGCTATACTTATGGTTTAGGGTTAAGGGTTTCGGGTTAAGGGTTTTAAGGATAAGGAATCGAATGGGGAGGCTACAAGAACCTGAACATATAACTCGCTATTCTATACATCGAATGACCCTAAAACCTAAACCCAATCCTGTGTGACACATTCGTCAACTGCAGATGGTAATCCAAGAACATCTTGCCGCTTTGGTAGATCTCTTCAGCTTCATCGGCATTCCTTACTTTGGATAGAAGGGTGTGCATGTGGGACGGCGGCCATGCGCCTGGATGCGGTCGGAGCGCAAATACCGGCCAGATCTCTCCAGGAGGCCGAAGAAGCGGGCATAGGAATTCCTTGATCATGATTCAGCAACTTATTGGACATCCGGGCCAAGCTTCGGGCTTAGGCTTCTTTTGGGTATTCGCCCCTCTAGCTAGTGATATTGCACTCCAAGTTTCATTGCCACGGCCAGGAGGGGCAAACGGGGGTCCTGCAGCCGACCCTCCTCCACCACCTCTCTCATCACATCCGAGAGCCACTCCAGTATGACTCTTCCGTTGTATGCTTTGGCCGTCATATAATGGCCGTGAACTTTCTTGATAATTAAGCTGACATTGAAGCGCTTCTGAGAACACGGGATTCGGTGTCTCAATCTCCATTCCTTGAATCTTGCAAATGCCACGTCCAGTAGCTGCTGCGTATCCAGTGCAGCAGGATCACCGAAGTAACCCAGTGATATCAGTGTCATCCTAGGTTGCAGACGACGGGTATCGGAATCCATCATTTGCGACGACTTAAATAAAAAAATAGCATAGAACATATATAACATTTACTTATATTAAGGGATTGCGAGTACTTGTGCAAGTGGCAAACATCCTCCGTTGGCGGTGTAAACCAGCCCCAAGTTGCAGCAATGCATTGAGCAGATTTTAACCATGGATATATCGAAGCCTCGAAGGCGGATGAGGGGACCTTGGACTTTTAGGAGGAATCGAATTCAGGCTGTGAGGGTTTGCAAGGTTTCAGGCTGAGCAGATATGAGGTTGCTCCAGCTAAGGGTCAGGGCACTTGCTTCAGGGTCATCAAATATTAGGGTGTTAGGGTGGTCGAGCTTAGGGATTTGGGGTGTTACACAAAAGCAGCATAACCTCAAGGATATTAGGGATTTGGCAGCATAACCTCGAGAGTGGTGAGGTTTTACGGACTTGGGATGTTACACTTATGCCCATAACCCCAACTCGAATAGAGGCACTGAGTGGTCCCGGTCTCACTTTGTGCAGAATGAAACCCACAGTGTTCACCTCCGTTGTAGCCCAGTTTGGCGGCTGCTGTGAGTCGACGCCTGTGTCGTAGTACTTCATTGCAGAGTCGTCTGCACAAGCATCGCACATATAGCAGGGCCGCTTGCTCACAGGGGTTGGTAACAGGCGTAGCACCTTTTCCAGCCACTTCCAATCCCCTTTGATCTCGCTGCAACAGAAGCGGCGTCCAGCGGCCAGCGGAGTTCCCGCCATCTTCTGCTTCGAGGCAGAAAGCAATTCGCCATCATATCGTGTGAATGGGTGGAGTCCTTCAAATGCAACGTTTGCAGACCAAACCATGTGCTCTAGGATTGGATACAGCGTTCTCAAGTCATCCTCGATAACGAGGTCGTGCTGTATGGCAGCAATCAAAAACTGCCCTTGGCGGACAGAGCTCGGACGAAACAAAGGGATGCTCATGAACAAAGCAACCACTTTATCGTGGGGGTCCAAGCTCAAGCAACACTCATCGCCGTACAAACTGAAAGGAATTTCAGACTTGTCTCCAGGGAAGCCCTTTGCCCAGGGCATATCCACGGCATCCAAGTGTTCATGATAGGCCTGCACCACTTCAGCTGGAGCTTCCACCTTCACGTCATTATGAAGGTATGCTAGCACTTCATGAACGTCAAGCACAGGGATTTGCATTTGTTCTTCAACTGCTTGTCCAGAAGCTTCCAGAGAATGCACGGGTACTGAAATCAAAGTCGGCTCCTTAGGCCATCCCCGAGAAAGGTACTGCAAGCTCCTTGAATTATAATTATAAATAATTAATTAACTATTCAACCTGGAGTATAAGCCGAGCAAAACATACCTCCAAGAATCAAGCCCCCGAGAAAGCCCGAGAATTGCAATCCGAGAGTCCAAAGGAAGTGCAACCTTCTTGAAGAAGTTTCGTGCGTAGTTGCCAGGCTTGAATTTCATCATTGAATTTATACACTTGCCCCTGAACTTTCCCCCAGCGTCCTCCAGGTAGCTATGTGGAATTTGCAACTATCACTGTTATCCTAGTTTGTGTGCCACGAGTCCACGAGTCCTTGAATGCAGCTCTTGCGCCATCTACAGCAGCAGTCACCGAGCTAGCCTCGAATGGCACAAGCTGGATCCAATGTCATGATGTTCGGAGAACTATAGTAATTCTAATTCCTCTGTAGCCGCCAAGCATCGCCATCAGAAATTTTTCCATCATGTTTTGCAGCAGGCCATCTGCAGCATCGTCGCTGGAACCTGGCATGCAACTTGGCGGCGACTCTAATCTAAGAACGTGCGGGACATGCTTGGATTCATGAATTAATTCAGGAATTCGAAGGATCCAGGTTTTCCGGGCGGATGCGTGCGATCCAGCTCTGCCTTCGTACCCTATGGCAAATTTCATGTACACATGTGTGACGAGTATCACACTGTCATCCTCATTTCACGAGGCGGCCCCAAAACAATTAGCTTTGAGGTTCAAGATTGCGGACCTGGCTCCAATCATGCCATGTGCGTGTGTGTGGGTGTGTGTGTGTGCGACTTAGATCTAGGATCTAGCATGCAGTATGCGTTCAAAGCCGTCGAAGCCAGATCCTGAGTCCCGGAGCAAGAGCACCGAAACCTTTCAGCTACTTCTGGCCCTTCGGGCTCTTCTTTACACCCACTTTTTTAGACAAGTCTTTGCTCACACTATCACACTTCTCGCAAGCAGCCAGAACATCCTTCGTGAGGCTCAGAATGTTCTCGGTGTCCTGAACAAAATCTCATGACATGTAGGCTTGCCAGTCCAAGTCTCCATTCGACTTAGGCCTCGTGGTCCATGCTGTGCTGCAAGCTGTTGCGAAGCTCCTGGAGCTTCGAGACCTGCGGCAGGGGCTCCGGCTTAATTATGAATTTCTGTAGGGTGATCTTTAGGCTTTCAGGGTTTTGTAGGCCGGGCACTTGCGCTTACAGGGCGTGGTCGCTTTAGGAGATAGGTGTCCTCGTGCTCCCAGGAGTAGCAGTCAATTTGGCCAGCAGCAGCAGTGGTAGGAGGTCACAGCAGCCGTATACCAGTAGTATTGCAGCAGTAGTATAGCAGTAGCACATGCCAGGTATGTACATGAGTGCAACTTGTACTCTGACGTCCCAGTAGTATTCGCGATACTAGTAGGTATATTATTATATTGGAACTCCTTCAGACATCGTCGTAGTCCTAGTCGTACTCGTAGGTAGTCGAAGTCGTCGTAGATAGTTAGCACTCGTATTAATNTAGTATTCGCGATACTAGTAGGTATATTATTATATTGGAACTCCTTCAGACATCGTCGTAGTCCTAGTCGTACTCGTAGGTAGTCGAAGTCGTCGTAGATAGTTAGCACTCGTATTAATATAATTATATATATATATTATTTATATAATATAGTATCGTATAGATAATATGCAGTCTATGCGTCTTATATATAGTAGCCGAGACCAGCCCGGAAATCCCAAGGAGAATCTTCCGCCGCCAAACNTATATATATATATTATTTATATAATATAGTATCGTATAGATAATATGCAGTCTATGCGTCTTATATATAGTAGCCGAGACCAGCCCGGAAATCCCAAGGAGAATCTTCCGCCGCCAAACATAAACCACCTTCCAGGTAACTAGTCGGAGGAGACGAATCATAATATAGCCCACAAATAAAAACCAAACCTGAATGGATCGAACCAGCTGACAGCTGACACTGTAGTGTTGCGGGGATTAGGATTAGGGTTTGAGAGTTCGGGCTCGGGTTTAGAAAACCGTAAACGCTAAACCCTAAACCCTGAACCTCAACCCTAAACCCTAAACCCTAAGTCCCCAAATCCTAAAATCCCGAATCCCAAAGTCCTGCCCTCCCAGCCCCTAAACCAGAAGCCCTTGACTTAGTAGCTGAGTGGATACCCTATAAACCCTAAACTCTACCAGGTTATGAATTTGCTGTTGAAAGCCCCGGGTGATAATTATATACAAAGGCCTCATCCTTGAGATCTTTCTTCATGGCAGCCAGCAAGTGATCGCCCCTGGGCATGGCAGGCCGACGAGATCCCCCGAATCCTCTATTCGATTCCAAATTGATATAACGAGGCCAACACACTTTGTTGGAGTGCTCCTTCATAAGATCATTCGCAGCCTTGATCTTTCCTGTGGCCTTGTCCCGAGCCTGATCGAAATAAGCTCAGTCTAGGGTAGTGCTGGTATACAGGATTCCAGGCTTTGGGGTTAAGGGGTCAAGGCAATAAGTTTAGGGATTAGGGTCCAATATTGGATGATGGGCTTTCGGGCTGTAATTTCGGATTGGGAATTAGGATCTGGAAGTGGGGTGCTGAGGGAGCCGTTAGGAGATTTGGGATTAAGGAGCTTGGGTTTGGGTTTCGGTAGCAGCATCAGCACGACTTGTGGGTTCGAAGGAAAGTAGCCGATGCTACAGATATCAGGAGTCGCATATATCGGCACCAGCGAATTATTAGAATGCCCGGATCTTAGAGCTCAGGATCTAATGCCAAAAGCCCCGACAAGTAATCATCCCGAAACCCCCAATCCAAAACTCCACATATATACATCATCCCGGTCCGGACATGGCCCAAACAAATCCTATACATATCTAACACCGACCCCCTCCCCTAGACCAAAAGAAGACAAGAAGACTCGAAGCACTTGCAAGCCTGAAAGCAGCAAGTCTCATCATGAATTAAAAAAAGAACTTATAAGAAACCCAGGCACTTGCCTTCTTCGCATCCTTCATCATCACTTCGCCGGCTGCGGAGGCATCCTGGTAGGGTTTGTGGTGTATTTATCATTCGTCGGTACCATAAATAATTTGATGATTTCGATCTGATATATATATTATATTTATTATTATCAGCTTGATCATCAAGTTATTATTACATAGTAACGACGAATGCCTCGGAGGAGTGCTAGAAGAGGTGATGACATGCTGTCCTTGTTTTCGGCTTTCTTCTTGGGTGCAGGTCTCTGTTTCGGCTTGGCTTTAGAGGCCTTTTTATTCTTGCCCTTCTTGTTTTTTTTCTTCTTCTTCTTGCTCTTCTTCTCGGCTTTGGGGCCCTCTGCCACATCAGAAGCCTCCGTCGACTCCTCAGCAGACGAGTCGCTGCTTCCCTCCTCGGCCTGGAACAGCTTTTCGATTTCTTCGAGATCTTCATTTTCCTCCACATCTTCGCATAAGCAAAGAAACTGCTGCATGTCCTGCAGAGCATTGCTAGACGGCTGGGGCGTTTCATGGAGTAAAGGGACATGCACTGCAGATCATGGCTTGAATAGTGTATCGTGTTCTGGCCTTCCTGTGCTTGCACTCCGGGTGGTCGCGAACTTCTTTTTTCTTAAGTTCTGCATCATCCAGCTTTGCGTCACGGATGTCTGTCGCCACACTCTCCCCAAAGCGTTGGCACATCTCTGCAAACGTCATCCACTTTCGAGTCCCACGGTTTTTGGTGGAGTTCTTCTGCTTCAGGGAGATTAGCAGTCGGGAGGATTTCCAGCTTTCGTTGCTTGTAAGCCAAGATTCAAAAAGGTAGGACCTTTCCGGGCTGTGCGGCGCCGCTTTCTCTGCCAGCTTCAGGATTTCTGGTGGCGTGTTAGGACCTCAGCCCCAAAGAATTGCATAGATCTAGACTGTCCGGTATAATCATGACATGACAGACAACTGCGTGCCCATGCACACGGATCTGAGGCTTCAGCTCACCAGGCTGCGGTGGAATCGCATATACCGGGCGTGGAGCCTTTTTTTCCTCGCCTGCTTTTCTTTCTCTTTCTTCTCGGCCTCCTGAGCCTGAGCCTCCTCCCCCTTCGGCTCCCCCGCGTCATCCTTCCCTGTCTGCTTGCCATCGTCCTTCCCTGTCTGCTTGGCGTCGTCCTTCCCTGTCTGCGTGGCATCGTCCTTCCCTGTCTGCTTGGCATTGTCCTTCCCTGTCTGTGCATCGTCCTTCCCTGTCTGCTGGGCATCGTCTTTCCGTGTCTGCTTCGCCTCATCCTTCGGTGTCGGCTTCCCCTGACCATTTTTCGGTGTCGGCTCATCTCGGCGAGCCTTCTTATCTTCTGGCGACTTCTCTGGGGTTTCATTTTCCGCTTCCGTGCAGTTGCAGGGCTTGCGACACCCTGTTTCTGCGCCTCGATGGCCTCCACCACAGTTGCCAACTCCTCTGGGCTCAGCCTGTCCACCGTGTGCCCCCGATGCAGCAGGGAAAGAATTTCCCGAGCTTCCTTTCCTTGTGGCGCCTCCTCCTTCTGATCATCAGGTTCCCTCCAGGCCCACCACGGATCATGGGCATCCCATTCCTGGCTGGACCACGTTGTCCTGGAGGTGCTCCGCCCACCATCCCAAGACCAAGACTTGCTAGTTCCACCCCAGCCACTCCAATCCCAGTCCGGCTGGGCATCCTGCGACCATTCCTCAGCTGATGCACAGTCCCATTGTATATGTACGGATACATGTGTATTCTGCCAGTACCCCATAGGATCCCGATCACCATACTACAGACAAGCCGCATCCCGATCGCAGTAGCTGCTTTGCTTCTTTGGGGTCTTTCGTTTCTTTGCAGATGGCGTGCCCTGTTCGCATGAGAGTATGTCAGCACGTGCATTGATAATGGCAAATAATTATTAGGCTATCCCCGCTCCTGGTCTGCAGGATTGGCGCCCTGGGCAGCTTCGGCGGTTCCCTCCTGCAGCCAGACATGCATTTAATCGAGCTATGCACAAGTATAATAAAGTTATTCTAGAACCCTGCCCAACACCGAAGACCCACTCCTTCGGAGCATCATGAACATTGTCAGGGCTGGCTTTGGATGCCGAGCGAGGGGCTTTCCTTCTCTTTGAGCTCTTTGGGGTAGCAGGCAACTCCTTTTGAGGGCTTGTAGCAGCCAACTCCTTCGAAGGGTCCTTCTGAGGGCTTTTTCGAGGGGTCGTAGCAGGCAACTCCTTTCGAGGCGTAGCAGGCAACTCCTTTCGAGGGGTAGCAGGCAACTCCTTTCGAGGGCTAGCAGGCAACTCTTTTCGAGGGCTAGCAGGCAACTCCTTTCCAGGGCTCTTCTCGGGCAACTCCTTTCGAGGGCTTGTAGTCGGCAGCTCCTGACAGTGGGTTGGTGGGCTGGGTCCATACCGGTATCTGCTTCTGGGGTGTTCTAATTAATTATTATTCGTGGGAGTTCGAAGTCATGGAAGTGCCAGGATAGTCGTGCGTGCGGAGTTCGCTGCAAAGAATCCCTCATGATCAGAATTGCTGCTGCTTGTGTTGAATGCACTAAGCTGTGGCACTAATTAGTAGTAGTACTAGTACTAAAAGTAGTAGTAGTACTAGTAGTAGTAGTAGTAGTANAAGAATCCCTCATGATCAGAATTGCTGCTGCTTGTGTTGAATGCACTAAGCTGTGGCACTAATTAGTAGTAGTACTAGTACTAAAAGTAGTAGTAGTACTAGTAGTAGTAGTAGTAGTATCGTAGTAGTAGCAGTAGTAGTAGTAGTAGTAGTAGTAGTAGTAGCTAGTAGTCGTAGCAGTAGTAGTACTAGTAGTAGTAGTAGTAGTAGTAGTAGTAGTAGTAGTAGTAGTAGTACTAGTAGTAGTAGTAGTAGTAGTAGTAGTAGTAGTAGTAGCAGTACTAGTACTAGTACTAGTACTAGTATTTGTACTAGTAGTCGCAGTCGTAGTAGTCGTAGTATATAGTAGTAGCAGTAGTAGTAGTAGTAGTAGTAGTACGAAAAGTAGTAGTACTAGTAGAGTGGTAGCACTAGTAGTAGTAAAAGCATTAGTCAGAGTCGTCGTCGTCGTAGTAGTAGTAGTACCAGCAGCAGCAGCAGTATAGTAGTACTTGTAGGAGTACTAGGTATAGTTATATATCTTAAATTTTTTATTATATACATATATATATATATATAGCAGCAGCGGCGGCAGCAGCAGCAGCAGGAGTAGTCCTTGTAGCGTGTAGTAGTAGTAGTAGTAGTAGTTGTTGTTGTTGTTGTTGCTGTACGTAGTGCAAGTAGTGCAAGTAGCATAGGGCAGTAGTTATTAATCACAACCTCCCCCCCCAAGTTGTGACACTTTAAAACCCCGGAGCCTTGCTCCGATCCCAGGCTACATCCGAATGAGATGACCTGCGTCTTCAAGCGGCTCGGTTTCTTTTAGGCTACCCTTAAGCTANCCCCCCCCAAGTTGTGACACTTTAAAACCCCGGAGCCTTGCTCCGATCCCAGGCTACATCCGAATGAGATGACCTGCGTCTTCAAGCGGCTCGGTTTCTTTTAGGCTACCCTTAAGCTATCATCCCTGAATCCCACTGATTCTTGTTCCAAACACCGCCCTTGAAATACCCTTCCAACCTTATCCCTAATACTTCGAAGCCTCTATATAGTCTAGATTGTACAGCCACATCCACCACTGGAAGCGGGTTTCAGGCTCCAGGGAATTAGAGGGATAGAGGATCCGAAAATAAGCAATAACCCAACCCCACAATCCAACTAGACCACAGTGCGACCTCCTCATTTTCAAAAGTCTGCGTCTCCAGGCGAGACGGGTCCATAGCCTGAGCAGCAGGTGTCATTATAATATATCTTGTCTATGCTATATAGACTAGCTATACAAAAAACTTATTACTGATCAGGCTGGGTAGCTTCCAGGTTTTCTTCGGGGCACACCGAGGCTTTCTTTGCACTGGGACAGCTCTTCTGTCTTCGGCGCTTCTTCACAGTAGCTGTCTTCTCTTGCTTCACAGCTGCTATCTCTGTCTTCACTCTTGCAGGCGTGCTTTCTCTGCTTGCCTGAGAAGTGCACGAGGGAAGCTTCCTTGGCGAGGATCGGCTTCGTCTTTTGGGGCTGCTTTCTCCTTCACCTGGGATCAGGAAATTATTCAAGACTCAGCTTCCGAGCATGATCTCTCTTGACTAGAAGTGGTAACGACACGCCAAGGAACTTTGTCTGCTGCCTATGCTTGCCCGAATCTTGGCAGCTTTTGCGAGGGCTGCTTCCACATTTGCGGACACCATGATATGCTTGCGGGGGGTATCGTATAAAGGATGCAAGAATGTACATGAAGGCCTTGTGGCTAAAGGATTCCAGGGTTCCGGATCCATGATCTCATAATATTCCAGGCATGCACTACAGCCAGGACCAGCTCGCAGCATCCTTGAAGGAAAACCTCCCGATTCATATCCGCGCTTCAGCACACAAGACCAGAACGGACCCAATCATGTGCAAGATCACAGAGATCACCACGAAGCCCTTGCGACAGCTCGCTGCTCAAGCATACAGAATCCTACCCTTTGGTGCATCATAGAATTAAGGCCCTCTGGCTCCCTATGATCATAGATTCCGGGTCCCCTGCCCGCCCCACGCCAGAGTCACGCTGGCATCACGCTTGCTAGGTGCTGGCTCTAGAGCAGCAAAGAGAATCTATAACAAGGGCGGCTGGGGAGTCACGGCAACATCACGGCAGCATCACGCTAGAGTCACGCTCCCATTTGGCTAGGGAAACAGCAGAAATCGAGCCCCGAAACCCCGAAACCCCGAGAACCAGCAGCTTTCACTCCGTCCCAAAGTTGACGTCGAGCTGTGCGTGAGACACACCGGCCAAGGGAATTGCAGTTGCATTTAATTTATAATGCAATCCGAATTGCCTCTGCAAAACCTCTAAAGTTTAGAGGGTGCTTAGAGGCTTGAACCGCCCTGCCTTCTGCTCCTCTCTCAGGAAGAGCAGAACCTCATCCAGCGCTGCATGCCGCCACTCCATTGGCCTTGCAACCTCGGCACAGTACACAGGTCTTGCTTGTCGGGTCATGATAGGCTAATTCTAGAGAATTTGGGAAAGTTTAGGGGCTTGGGGTTCCGGCTTGAAGGATAAGTCCCAGGACAGGTGTGATAGGGTTGCACGGAGAATATCGACCAGGGTTTATGTTGCATTTCGGGTGCATCCCATCGTCTACTCCTTAGGCCCCCAGAAACAATTCCGTGGTGTTGGACCTGAGACTCTTGCAATTCCTAGGGGGTGGGTGGGTGGGTTGGAATATACATATATACCTGCTAGCTAGGTATAGGCATTAGGTATAGAGTAGGTTGATTTCTAGGTAGGTCCCTTGCATGGCTAGATAGAGGTATACGTATGCTGCAGCAGAGCACGGTTCTATGGCATTGCATTGTATTCGTGGTGCGTGCAACAAGGCAACCCCAAGTGCACCGTCACAGTACACCTTTCAAGCCACCTCCATCTGGATTGTGTGGAGACAAGTGCAGGAGAGGCGGTCGATTCGATAACCGGAGACTTCGATGTTCCGAAAGACCTGCAGCACCTTTGAGAGACGCCCTGAACATGCTGTGCCGGGCGCGTATCATGGATGCCGACTTCGACATGGTAGAAGTTGCTTCGACACACATTGCTGGGATTGATGACTATTGGGGCACCCCCCCCCAACCAACCCTGCCAACCAACAATTATAATATATGTGGCCCGATATAGGTATACATAGGTGGGTTTCCCTAATACTCCCGCTGGCACCCCACATATTGGTTTAGAGGAGGTTCACGAGAAATAACCAAAACCAAGACAACCTATAATATCGTATCTGGATTCAATATATCGCTGCCCCGACCCATCGGGTTTCCCCTGCATTCCTTCCGGCCCTCCCCTTTGCATGTAAGGATCATGTACATATATCATGATCAACGAATTAACCCATGCGAATATAAATANAATATATCGCTGCCCCGACCCATCGGGTTTCCCCTGCATTCCTTCCGGCCCTCCCCTTTGCATGTAAGGATCATGTACATATATCATGATCAACGAATTAACCCATGCGAATATAAATAAATATATATATATATATATATTTTATATATATATATATATATACGTACCTGGCAGCCCTAGCCCCAATAGGATCCCACGGACCCGCAATATACATAATAATCTGACCATTGAAAGCCTCGCCCTATACATTATATTGGATTTNTATATATATATATATATATACGTACCTGGCAGCCCTAGCCCCAATAGGATCCCACGGACCCGCAATATACATAATAATCTGACCATTGAAAGCCTCGCCCTATACATTATATTGGATTTAATCTCATCCTGACTATAGTCTAATCTCTATCTAGCCTTGTGTCATTTGGTCCCGGGGCTATCAGCTCCTAGGCTTTCCGGGTATATAGGGACCTTGGGGTTGAAAGGGTTGTGGAGTTTGCAGTTATGGATTGGCTAGGGTTATAATAATTTATAATTAATATAAACCTAGCCATATTGGGGTTATTACAATTCGATGGTTTGGGCAAAGCACCATAGAAGCAATGTGCCAGGTCACTACATTCGAATTCCACGATACCGACGGCGTGGGACCCAACAACAATTAGGGTTCCTAGGCCTTAATATATAGGACAATGAGGGTTTTGGGTTGAACTAATAGGCATTTGCAGGGATCCCTGTTGATTCCACCGTATCCTAGAAATCGCATATAGACTCTGAATCCTGGGATCTGTCATGATCATGCAATTGGGGAGAATATCGAATTGTTCGATTCATTCGGGAAGACCGGAAGACCCTAATTCCCACATCGGGTTGCAAACCCAAACCCTGGCCTTCATGTGGCAGAGAGCATTCTGCGGTTACTGACTGTGCTATACAAGCACAAGTTCAACGTGGACCCGTCGAGCTGCTGTCCCCAAAGGAAGTTGTATGCTGTCGATTCCAGTTCGGACTATCGAGCCTGTTATCTGGAACATGCCCTCGGCGGAAGATACACAGCAGACGCCCCCGAACCCAGAGCCGGCGGCTGCGCCCACAAGCGGGCATCCGGGGCCAATTCACAACCACCCCACGACAATCTGGGGCCAACGTCTTGGAGCTCTTCGATTCGCTTATTATATATTATTCGATTTATTGTACATAGACATTATAAATTAGAATCTTGCTGATCTTGCAACACCTGGGCACGATATTCCCCACCAACGGTTCTAGCAAACCCGAGTTAACTCCGGATCCAAAGCTGGACACATCATGACCCTGATCAAGAATTCTTGAGACCTCAACTGATTCCCTATAATTGATATAATCCTATAATTTTAGAATATCCCCATGAGCCTCTAGACTCTAGATCTAAATCCGATCGACAAACCCCAAATGGCCCTCGATGCTGACACCCTACGTAGAGAGTAGACCAGCAAGCCCTGCAACCCTATGGCCCTAGGCTAAGCGGAAAAGAAAGCCCCCTGGCACCTATATATAATATCGAGAATAACTCTCAAGCTGCGGAAGCCTGCTTTGGGGGTGTTGGGATTTAGGCCTTAGCTAGGCGTCTTGGAGCTTGCAGGCTTTAGGCGTTCAGTTGTAGGGTTTCGGGTTTTGGGGGCCTAGGTATATGGGGGGTCTCTGGTTTCAATGATTTGGCGCTTACAAGCTTTCAGGCTTGAGGACTACAGTTTTGGGGTTTGGGGTTTGGGGATCTAGGTGCCTTGGTGGTCTCGGGTTTTGTAGCTTTCAGGCTTCAGGCCTAAAGTTTTGGGGTTTGGGGTTTTGGGGTCTAGGTGCCTTGGGGGTCGCGGGTTTCAAGGCTTTGGCGATTCAGGCTTTAATTTAAGGCCTTCAGTTATAAGGTTTCGGGTTTTGGGGTCTAGGTGCCTTGGTGGTCTCGGGTTTTGTAGCTTTCAGGCTTTACGCCTAGAGTTTTGGGGCCATTGTGGGGCTTGGAGTTGTGGGGTCTAGGTTCCTTGGGGGTCACGGGCTTGAAGGCTTTGGTGATTCAGGCTTTAAGGCCTTCAGTTTTAAGGTTTCGGGTCCTAGGGTCTAGGTGCCTTGGTGGTCTCGGGTTTGCTAGCTTTCAGGCTTTAGGCCTAAAGTTTTGGGGTTTGGGGTTTTGGGGTCTACGTGCCTTGGGGGTCACGGGTTTGAAGGCTTTGGCGTTTTGGAGCTTTGAGACTTTAGGGCTGAAATATCACCAGGGTTTTAGTGCTTTGGGCTGTGTGAAGAATTGATTCGTATATAATTAAGGGTCTTAGGTTCTAGGGTGCTTAAGGGTGTTTAGATTGGCAATTGGATAGATGTAAAACCCCCGGCCCTTTGACACTAGCCCCAAGAAAAGATGCTGCCAGGCTGCCTGAGGCTCCGCTGCCAGCACTTGGCGACCTCGCTGCAACATCTTCGTCATCCTGGTGGCCACGGTCGCCTTGGCTTTGGAGTGGATGTGGGATTGTTCAAGGTTTCAGTACATATTCGGGATCGAATATAGTATATGTATATCTAGCATAGGCAGGCAACTGTCTTCTTCTGGTGCAGACGTAGAACTCGCTGACAGAATCGGTACGGGTAGGCTTGGGTCTCCTTGAGCTTCTTAGCCCCAGTCCTCAGATCGATACCCATCAGAACGAATTCATTCGTCCGACCTCGGATAATCGACACCGGTGCAGCAACATCCTAATTAGAGCAGCGAACACAGCCACTCCACCATCAGGTCGCCGTCTTCGGATAACCACCCCATTCGAAGACAAACCCAGCTTTGTCGCATTATCAGCCGATAGCTTGCGAGACAACTGCGGGATGAATGACCTCAATCGAAATCAAGTCGTTCTGTGTACGACTATAAAATTATTATCCATATGACACTCGCCATGGATATGAGTCGCCGGCGCTGTGCCCATGGCAATTGAAGCTTTCGGGGCGAAGTGGCCCCAGCAGCCCATCCAACTCAGTCGTTCATCTGAAGAACCCCAAAAGGCAGCAGGCAACAGCTAGACACAGTGAGCATGAGGCAATGCAGAAGAGTCACAAGAACTGTCTGTGAACCGGCATGATCCTGCGGAGAACCCTGATAGCATGCTCCATGTAGGGGTCGCTGTCCAAAAGCGAGCTGGATGGCTGCTCGATCAGCCAGATAGTCTTCCGGACGGTGCACAACAGCATTAAGAGGGCCACTCGAGCCGCTAACCTTAGATATTGCCCCGATCACCCCTGGTGTGCCCTGCCGAAGCAAAAGCCAAGGCTCCGATTCGCATCGGCCACATACTGCAGGCTCTCCCGGCCAAGAGGGTTTTCCGGGCTTCGTTGCGATGTCGATCGGTTCATGAACACATAGGAGGAACAAGGCACTCCAGCCGTGGTGAGGGCTCCAGGAGCCAACTTCAGAATGGATCGCACTGCACTGATAAATCCAATCCTGTGGTGCTGCTGCTGATCACATGATGTTTCGGGTTTAGGGTTTAGGGTTTAGGGGTTTAGGGGTTTTGGGTCTAGGGTTTAGGGTTTAGGGGTTTAGGGGTTTAGGGTATATAATTTGGGTTTGGGGATTGCAAATATTAAATTGCATGCAGCAATCTGAAGCTGTTGAGCAAGCAACGTTGTCAATAGGTCATCTTCACTTTCTCGGCCGGGCCCAGTTATATCCATGTAGTCACTTTGCTCGTCGTGTGTTGCCCGAGTGTGCTGCATAATAACAGAAATCGAGCCAAGAAGCCTTTTGAAGCCAGCTTCACCTGAATGCAAGGAACCATATGTTCTATTTAGGGCGGGGTCATATCACTCTCGTATGAAGAAGTACCAAGCTCCCCACAGTAGAACCTTTGCATATTGCGACATCCAGCAAATAGGTCAAAGTGAAGTCTGTCCTGTGGCAGGGGTTCTTGTATTATAGCCTAGCCAGAAATCTGATGTTCGGCTTTATAGTATTATAAAATTGTAAGGGTCCGGCCCGAAAGGACATGGCAGCGGGGCTGTTCTGGGTGATGTAGTCGCAGACATGCAGCCTAGGACACCACATGTAGCCGCTGCAAACCGAAGGTTATCATAAGGCTGCGTGCTATATACTCAGGACTCGACAGAACAGGATGTGCACCAAGCAATGCCAGCAAAGCCACAGATGTACTGGACAGAGCCAAAGGCGATTGCCACATCTTGCCAGTGACTGGCTCCATGAGCAGGAGTCTACTTGCAAGGACGGTCCTAGCTACCAAATAGCACCAGAAAACCTGCGAGCAGCAACGAAACAGTTGGGTATGCCTGCAACTGCAGCTCAAGATCATGATGCAGCACAGAGAAACAGAGCATGATGTACAAACACCCTTTCAGCTCTTGGATCCGGATCCCGGAAGAAGTTTGCTGCAGAAGCCTCCCCGTGAAACGAAGGGCCATCCTCGCTTCCTCGACCTCATGCACTTGCTTCGGCGCGTGCCACTTCCACCCAACCAGCGATCTTTTTTGCGATGTTCCACCTGGGTACAGGATGCATAATCGCAGGTATCATCCAAACTGTTCTTAGGATTCGTATTTATACTGGCCATGGTATATGCAGCCCAGAAACATTTCAGCGATCTGAGGAATCTGGAACGGCAGGGTCAGGCAATCCTGGGCATTCACCTTCGTATGCAATTGTAGCTTAAGGCTTCCAAGTTTCCGGTTTCGGGTTGTCGGGAGGCTTTGGGTGTTCTAGCTTCTTGCTTGCTATTGGGCTGGGGAGGGCCGGGGTTCGGGGGTATTGGTTAGTATGATAGTCGGGCTTCTGGTTTGCACTGGGGCATCGACATGAATTTTTCCTGGATCCAGGGGTCACAGCTNCAGCTTGCCATGAGGAATCACAATATTAATGCAAGCGGCCTCGTGATGAATCTCATGCTGTTTCTTCACGACATCCAATCGCTCCCTGTCCACTTTGCCGATGTAGAATGCACCAACAAACCTCGGCTCTTAGTTTAAATTTGGGGGATAGAACAGAAGTCATCATCTCTCAGGCCAGCCCGGAAGCCAAGTGGCAGCACTCCGATGCTGGAAGCCTGCGGATTCTCCTGGAGGACTTTCGGGCTGGGCTTCAGAGTGTAGGACCTCAGGTCGCTCGAGGCAAGTAAGCCTACTCCCCAAATCCTAAAGCCCTAGCACCCCTGAAGCCTGAAAGCTCCAAACCTCAACCGCAAGTTCATCGGTATGGACAGGCATCAAATCTATATGTAGCCAGAACACGAGATATTCGCACAGACCCTAAGCGGCGGGATCCTCATCGCTCGGTCAGATTGCCGGATATTCTTCAGGACCTCGATGATCGGATTTCTTTGTGCCTGAAGCGACACAGAATGTTTTTGCCTTGAAGATAGGGCTTTAAGGGTTTAGGGTTGGGGCTTTGGTCCAGGGGTTGCTGTTTCTTGAAGATTGTATAGGGCTTTAAGGGTTTAGGGTTGGGGCTTTGGTCCAGGGTTACATTGTCCCTATCAGCCTAGAATCTCTTTTAAAATTTATTGGGGGCGGCTGGAATGGACAACTAGGCTTTGAAATGATCTGCCCGAACTTACATATATGTCATGGCCTCAGCCCTCTGCAGCGACTTCGCCTTCGGCCCATCTTTCGCTGGCGGCACTTTCGTTCGGGCGAACTGAGGCGTCCAGCCCGGTGATCTGCCCGGCGTTCGCGAGTCCGGCGACTGCTGCGCCTCCTGATCATCGTGGTATGACATCATATAATCACACACAACTATCATGCTGCTATGTCGGCACTGAAGTTGCCTGCTTCCCCTTCTTGGCCTGCGCTTGTCCTTTGCTCGTCTTTGCTTTGGGCTCCTGGCCAAGAGGTTGGTATCGGGACATAATATTCGATCGATATATCATAAACTGCGTGTCGTGTCCTGCCGGGGCGTGCTCACAGATTCGAACTCTTTCTCCAGGTTCTTTTTCGGGGTTACCAGCAGGTTGTCATTATCCTTCGCTTCCTCGGGGGCCTTGCGCTTGCGAGGATTCTCCTTGGCTGCGGCTTTTCTCTTTCCCCCCCGTCCTTCGCCTTTCTTCTGCTTGCCTTGCTCCTCGCCCTCGCTGCGAGGATTCTCCTTGGCTGCGGCTTTTCTCTTTCCCCCCCGTCCTTCGCCTTTCTTCTGCTTGCCTTGCTCCTCGCCCTCATCTCGGACATCCTCCTTTATCCTTTCATCCTCGTCCTCAAGCTCTCGCTCCATCTCCTGGCCTTCTTCCGCTCCTAAGGGGACCTTGTCAGGATTCTCCTTGGCTGTGGCTTTTCCCCTTCCCCCCTTTCCTTTGCCTTTCTTCTGCTTGGCTTCATGTTGCCGGATTCCTGCTCGTAGAGCTTTCTGCGCCTAGCGGCAGATCATAGGAAAGACGAATCATGTACGACACAAGTGCAACAGGGTCTAGACTCATGAGGGATGAAGCTTGCAGCTGGGCTCGCCTCCAGGACTTCACCCAACATGCCGAACTTCTCCGCCAGCTCCCTGGATGCAAGATCAGCCTGCTCCTTCAACGTCCCCACATTCGGAAGATGGGGCTTCAAGGGTTTCCGATCCTAAGCTCGCATGAGCTCAAAACGATCTGGATATTATAGATAGGGTAAGATTATTCGAATCGACAATAATTCGAGTCCAGTCGCCTTGAATGTTCCCTTGTCAGCAGTCTCACGATCTTCTTTGTGCTCCTAAACATACATCGTACAGACGTGGTGACTGTGTGAGAGGCTTTTGGGGATTGCATGCAAGGAAGCAACGGAACCCGAAGAAATCTCCTTCGCATCAACTTCGCACATTTCGTCCTGAGGTTATTCACAGCATCATGTCGGCTGAATCCGCACTATATATCATATGGGCTCCAAACACTGCCAAGCCTCATCATCAGGTGCAGCTTCTTGGGGCTCCATTGCCCCGGAACGGCGAAGCGAAGGCACCTCAGAGGCAATTCGACATTTGGGCGCCGAGATAAATATGATTGTACGTATATATAATAGCCCAGTGACCTGCATGGAAGATCCGGCTGCTTCCTTCCCGGATCCATCATCATCTGGCTCCTCGCATGTATAGATTTGTGCTACGGCTAATGTCCTGCTCTACGTACTACTCCTCGGCCTGGTCGGGGGTGACCTGCATTGCCTGGGAGCTCTCCTACATTACATGTACAGCAGCCCAAAAGTACATCATGATATATATAAACATGCATGGTACATGTACATGCTGTATTCTTGCAGGAGCTCCTCATCATCTGACGAGAGCTCCACTAAGCTCGCCTTCTGCAACACGAAAACCACTTCCTCTTCGGTCTCCGTCGCTCTGGTCGAGCCCTGCGAGTCCGTGGTTTTTTGTTTGTCCCTTGCCTCCTGGCCTGATCTTTGCTTTTGCTTTGTAGCCTTCGTCTGGATATTTCTCGTCTTTCGAACGATGTCTTTCAGGTCATCCATGCGGCTGTGTCCACTCCTGCCGTGAAATGCCATCGTGTATACATAATCCCTTGCATGACTCAGGCCTCGAGGCGGGGTTCTGGCGTGTACGCCTAACCACGTAGGCTGCAAGGGCCCTTTGCAACCCGCCCTCTGTTTCGGCCCACGCCTAAGTCAAACTAGGACATTCATGATATAACATGTACAATATGAGATATAGACCACTTGTTGCTAGCAAGGAACTTCCACTTCGAACTTCGGTGCATTCTTTCGGCATAAGTTCTTGCTGTAAGCCACAGACGTCAGAGCGGCCTGTCATTATGATCACACATGATGTACATACGTAGGAACCGACATCCTAAGCCCCCACGAAGTCCAATCCAGCAGGCCTGAATGTCAAGCTTGTTCACCGGGTGGTGGATGAGCGATAGATATCCCAGGAGGAATTCATAGTTCGTGTCATTTTCGACCTGCAAAACCCTCAAATTACAGCGATGGTCAAGGGTTATAAATAGGACCAATAGGATCTTAGAACCTCGGTCTCACCGATCGCGGACTTCTTTATATCCACCATTGAGAAACTGCATGGCACCTCGCAGAATTGTCACACCCCACAGAAGCCCTCAAAAGCCTGCAGGTCGCATAAAAATGGCACTGCATCCAAGCAACCTTTCCCTTGTCCAGGATCCTGGCCAATTTCTGCGGTCCCACAGATAGATCCTTGGCCAGGCTTTCCCATCTTTCTTTGATAAAATCATCATCGAGGATGGCCTTGTAGAACTCCTCAGAGTGGGTGGAAGGCAGGAGATATCGATATTGTATATTGTTTTTCTGGTATCAGGAGCCTTAAGCAACTCGATGGTCTCTGCAGAGGTCGACTGCATGCCGGGGAAGCGAAGTGTATTCGGCTTACAGCCCCACGTTTAACCCTAGCTTAAAGGCCTAGGGCAGGTACCACAAACCCAAGAATTCATTGTATAGTTGAATTGCGAAGCAACAAATCCCGATGCAGCACCCTATATCATGATTAAACTGCGACGGAGAACATCTGTAATTGCAGCAGCCCTGCTGTTGAGCACACACATCTCAGGAATGGCAGCGATTGGATCATCACTGCACTCGCAGACTGCCAACCGTGAAAAAAACCTGCCGGCATCACCCGGGGACCAATCATCTCGGATCTTTCGTCGATCTTCGAAGCCTTAGGGTTATATAGGAGTAGAGAGTAGATCGGAGTTTATGCTTCTCGTGAATGATAATTATACCGAGTAACTTTTCTGAAGAGCTTTCTTCATGGCGCCAGGACAGGCACCAAGAGGAGAAAGCACCGGCCATGACAGTCATGACTCTTATAGTATGATCACGAAATGCATCCCAGATCATGACTTGTTGCATCAGCAAATCGGTCCTGTGCTCTATTTTGGAGCCCTTGCAAGGTTCCTACCTAAATTCTCAGAAAATCTCTCTAGTTCATATATTCGAATTCCAAAGACGCACAAAACCAGCTTTGAAACCATGCGATGCGTATGCTGCAAGCCACCTTGCGCAGGAAGTCGGAGCTTTTGGGGTTATGGCTAAGGAGGCGGTTAAATTTCTATGGAGGCGTTTGCTTCTGATTTCGAACAGCCCTCTGAAACGAGGCGGTTGATCTGCAGGGTNCCTTGCGCAGGAAGTCGGAGCTTTTGGGGTTATGGCTAAGGAGGCGGTTAAATTTCTATGGAGGCGTTTGCTTCTGATTTCGAACAGCCCTCTGAAACGAGGCGGTTGATCTGCAGGGTATATATATACATACATATGTGATTATATCTGTATGTGTACACACATATTTTTATGTGCTTACATATGTGTATACACACATGCATGCATACATACATGCATACATACATGCATGTATGCATACATACATATCGAAAAATATAGGCTTCTGTAGGTTATTGTATGTTTTACCAGGGGCATTATGCGGCTTCGTGGGCTTTTATTTATGAGAGTATATGTAGAGGCCTGAGTGGTCCGAGTAGGGAGTATACGGGTCTTATGGGGATGATCAGGGAACACTGATACTAGTTCGGACACCCGAGAGCGTTTCTTGAGTTTCAGAAGTTCCGTTTTAAGCATTTTTATGATTATAAGGATGCTACTACTTAGGATCTCTATGAGGGTCGCCTGCTTTTTTCTGAAAAACTCAAGGTAAAAGGATGACAAACGCCAGAAAATAAGTTCTCAGTTTTAACTCTTTTCTGGTTTGCTGCCAAGTTGTCAGTAACACGTCTAGCAAGGTCGGTACTCCGAGATGCCGAACCTAACAGCAGTCAAGCCATCTACTTCCTCCATCCACGATACATCCACCGCTATGTTCCTTTCTACAACTAAGAGCTGCTAGTAAATAGTACGAGGACAAAGGCTAGTACTACGATGTGCTGCGACGATGATGACCAAACGCACATGTGCCTATGGCCACGAGGAGGAGGATACCCAGGAGGATTGGTCCTGGGTCAAAGTCTCGAGACCCGTCGAGACACGTCGGCTCCTTACACCACGCGAAAGGGTTTTTGGGGCTTCTAGGGCCTAGGGTTCAAGCTGAGTGCAGGCGACCGAAGCAGCTCCGGTTTACGTTCGTCAAAGTGTCCTTGGTCCCAGTAGACCAGCAGTGTACATGCCGCTGTGATCATTGACAAACGTTGGTGCAGCTGCCGGTTTTGCATGGTATTGCTTGCGAAGCTCCTGCACCCTGAACCCTGACAGTCGTCAATCACAGAGCCATAAACCCTGCATGCTCAAGCCCTGTATGTGGACTAAGACGTGGTCGCAGTCGCTCGAAACCTTGTGTAGGACGCGTTTGAGGCTTTAGAGCATGCAGAACTTGTAGCACGTACAAGGCATCGAAGATCAAAAGCTTGACAGGAATTGGAGTATTTGTCATGCTGGTGTCTACACTCTACACCACACTTTCTGTCAGTCGAACTTGCCTTTCGAATGACCGGTGACTTAGTTACTATTCATTTTTTGCAACCATGCAAGAGCTTCTCGTGAAGCTCGAAACCCTGAGCCTGTCACTCTCGTCCTCAGCCCCATGCTCTGAACCCCACACACTCAACCCTAAACTTTAAGCCATCTTAAGCCATAGACCTTACACCCCAAAAACCCTAAGCCCTAAAGCTTAATTAAGCCTTAAACCATAAACCCCTAAGACGCGGCTTCATGCCCAACTTGTCGTCTGCTGCTCGCAGGTGTTGCCTTGAGCTACATCGATGCACCTCCGGCACTTTACGGGTATCGGTCCTTTGAGTGCAATTGCAATTCGGGTAGTTCTCTAAATTAGGATCCCTTTTCGTGTTCTGTTTCTTTGGGCACCGTACTACTATCAGGGGACCCCTAACTTAGAGCACTACCAATTTTGTGGTTAAGTAATTTGCACTGCCATCCCTCTGGAGTAGTCCCGTCAAGTTTATGACATCACATACCCACCCTTTTTTCGACTTTTCCTCAGGCCGCTACATTATCTCAGAGCTTCTGGAGTTACGTCTCTAATTTTCGGCCATGTGGCAGTCCAAAACCCTTCAACTGTAGAACAAACTTTGAGGCCCTTTACAGAAGCCCCCCATCCCTAAACCCAGATAACCATAATCCCTAAACCCCAAACCCCCAAATCTTAAACCCCAACCTCCGAAACCACCAAACCACAAGCCCTCAGCCCCAAACCCCTCAAAATCGGTCCGTTTTTGGCAAGCGGTCGATGCCAGGGTGAGCCCGTCTCTCGGCCCGGGGGAGTCAGCGACCTCCTTCGGAGGCCTTCCCTGGCTGCAGGGTGCAGGGTTCAGTGGTTTAAGGTGCAGGGGTTTAAGGTTTAGGGTTTAGTGATGCCGCCCCTTGACTTGAGAGCGCGATCAGGAGTTTAATGAGTTGTTTGGACCTGACCGTCTCCGTGAGCAAGAGCCAAGCCGTAACCCCTTTGAAAAACCCACACCTGAAACGTACGCAAGCCCCAAGCCCCAACAAACCTAAACCCTATAGAGCCCTAAGCCGGTGTAGGACCCATTCTGGTACCCCTTGTACTTGGAGGTTCATGGGTAGTTATAAGTGGGGTTAGAAGTAGGGTAACTATAGTTATAACTCCTATTGGGGGACTTATAAGCCTACTTATAACTAGCCATGAACCTCCAAGTAGGACCCCAAGGCCCATCCCTTCTGCTCTGCCCCCACAGCTCCTTCCGGACGCACGGCCTCACGAGCATCGAGGCATTCGCGCCCCTTGTAGCGTTTTAGGGTTTCAGGATTTGGGGGATTGGTTGTTGTTGGTTCCAAAGTTTCAGGGTTTTGGGGATGAGGTTTCATATAGGGTTTGATTCTTTGTACCCTAAACCCTAAACCCTAAAACCCTAAACCCTAAACCCTAAAACCCTAAACCCTAAACCCTAAAACCTTCTTTGTTTGGTGAAGTGTTGGAACTCCGGGATTCGGGATTTTGGCGATGAGTGTTCGACTCGAAGGGCCGAAAAGCGCTGCTAAGCAAACCAATGACCACTGAGCATACACTTCGGAGTAGCGGACTATGGGTTTAGGGTTTAGGTTTTAGGGTTTAGGGTTTAGACTATAGTATAGACTACAGGGAATGACTGAGGTGGAAGTTTGGCGTGTCTTTGCGTGAATAGGGTCGTGCCATCACGAGAGATTGCTGTGTCCACACAATCTCAACAGGCTGCATTGCATTGCATTTTTGCGATTGAAGGACGACCGGTGCCCTGAAACATGACCACGTGATGGATGTCAGCTTTGTATCAAATACAGGGGCCATGAACTTCGATTAGAAGAGCACCTTCGGGGCATAGTAAAGTATGGTTAGTTCAGTTAATAGGGTGTAGGGAGCAGAAAGGGTAGTACTAGTACACAATCAGGTTCGTGGCTAAGGTCGTGCATAGCACCACAGCAGCGAGAAATGCTGGAATCGTTCATCGTTTGCAGTACAACCCTAAACCCTAAACCCTAAACTTTTTCCCCTTCGGACCAGATGATGGAGCTACGTGCTGCTGCTCGCGAGTTCAGCGCCAACCCCGTTACTGAACCATTTCGCACCACCGGCCGGAGCCACCATTCTGCTTGTCATTGACGGTTTTCCTAAACCCTAAACCCTGTTCGTCCCAGCTTTTTGTACAGGTTTCATGGCTACTAGAAGCCCTTAAAGCATGAATCTTGAGAAAGCTATGAGTGCAGTCCCAATTGAAATTCTTCCTGCGTCCGGATGCCGAACCCTTCAATAGAGCCCGAAGAACAGAAACTTATGCCGGGACGCGACACCCCCAACACTTGATAAAAACCTGTATAAACTCTAAACCCTACAAACCCTAGAAGCAACATCAACCCTATAAGCCCTATATAATCCCAGACTCTCAAGCCCCCTACAGTTACACCCGAAAATCCTAAACAGCCCTATACACGCTATAAGCCCCAAGCCGTAAACCGACCCGTAAGCCCTGAGCAGGAATCGACCCATAAACACTAAATCAAGTAGAACCCTATAGTACCCTTAAAAGGAGCCCTAATTATTTAAACCCCCAAATTCCTGAAACCCCTATCCCTCAAACCCCACAATCCTAAACCCCTAAACCCCCAAACCCCTAAACCCCCTAAACCCCTAGAACCCCTAAACCCCTAAAACCCCTAGAAGCCCTAGAACCCCTAAACCCTGAAACCCCATGCCCTAAACCCCTAACCTTCAAACCCCATGCCCTAACCCCCTAACCTTCAAACCCCATGCCCTAAACCCCTAACCTTCAAACCCCTAAACCCTGAAACCCTGAAACCCCTAAACCCTGAAACCCCCAAACCCTGAAACCCCTAACCTTCAAACCCCCCGTGGCACAGGTAGCACAGTTAGAACAGATGCTGGAAGCTCGGAGCCGCCCCACGCTGAGCTCACCCGCTTCACAGCTTAGTGGGCTGTCTTTTTGGGGAACCCTTGTAGACCCTTAAGGAACCCGTAGAGGACCTTTAAAGGGGTTCAGGGTTTAGGGTTTAAGGTTCAGGGCTGGGGTTTGAGGGATAGGCGATAGGAAATATAGGGGCTGAATCAGAGCTTCGGGCTTTAGGCTGCATGTACTGTGTAGTGACTAGCTGAGAAGCCTACCTTTGCAAGGACATTTCAATTTGGGCTAGGAGGAAATCCTCATGTCTACAGGATATATTTGGGGTTTGGGTATAGTATTTCAGTAGGATTTCTCCTTATACGGTCTGCGCATCTGACTTGACAACCAGCATCCACACTGCTTTAATACCTGCAGCAAACCCTGCTCGTGTCAAGACTCCTTGAGTCGCGCAGGCATTTGAGATCTAGCGACGTGTGTCCTCAGATGCTTTATCCTGGAACAACGGCTGCTTCCTTCCTATTGGACTGAGTCATCTGATCCCAGGCACTGCGCTTGCAGTTGCCGCCGCTACACCGGAGGGCGCCATGAGGCCTAACGCCATCATCTTCTTGTTCGGCAGCTGACTTGTATAGCTCAGCATGTTATGGCTAACTAGGCGTATCGTTCAGTTTTATCTTACAGGTACATTTCAGCAGGTTAGTGTTTTTATTTGATACTGCATTGTAGCACCCTCACAGACTATTAATCATAAGGTTAATTATGGCACATGGGTGGTTGTCAAAATTATGGTCCCTTTCTGGATCCCTAATATAATACGACACCTATTATTTAAGGTACCCAAAAATGGACCCTAATTTTGACAGCCACCCATATGGTGGTTCACTGGCGTGCGGACCACGGAAGGTTGGCCAGAAGCTGCGGGGTCCACAGCAAAGTCTCCCAGGAGAACTTTGCCAAAGCTTGGCATGAGCCCGGGCCCCGGGGCCCCTCACGAGCGGCTTCCAAGTCAGAAGCTCCGGGTGCTGCTTGGGTCTTTCTTTTAATATCACGATTTTGTTTAGTATGATTACTCCTTTAGAGAGTTTGGTTTTTGATGATGATTATGACTATCAGCATCATTATGCATGTCGGTACTATACACGCATGTGCATGTACAAAAAACCTTATATCTATCTATCTATCTATCTATCTATCTATCTATCTATCTATCTGTGTGTCTATCTGTGTATATATACAAACAGATAGACAAAGATATAGATACAGATGTGGGTATAGATATAGATACAGACATAGATAATCATAGATATAGACATAGATATGGGAGTTTCCGAAAATAGGGGGCCCTAATATAGTACCCTAAATAGTATAGGATCCTTATTATAAGGACCCCCAAATAAGGTAATATAGATACAGCCGTAGCAGGCCTAGCTTATTACATATGCGCTTTTACCGTAGCAGGGTTAGCAGGCTGCCTGCGCTTTCGTGCAGGAATGGTGGGAAGAAACAGGAGCTGATGGTCTCCTTTGAAAGATGATGCACAGCTTTTTTTTTGGGCCATGTTGAGAATATGTTGCCATCAGGATGCGCGGCTTGAGCAAGTGTGGGTCGCGGAGCCTAGGTTGTCTTGTTTGGGTTTAGCATCAAGGGCTATGTCCTCGAAGGCCAGAACGTGAACAAGGTAATTGGTGTCGACACCCGAAGCAGAGGGGTAACGAATGATGCTTACGACTCCCGAGACTGGCGACAACGCATGAAACTACCGCAATCGCTATCATCAAGACCATCGTAATTATATCCAGCGTCCGCTTCGCATCACCTTTACCGGCATCATGTTCATCGTCAGCAGCACCCTGATCGTGATCGTCCTGCTTCAAAGTAGAGAAATCAGACGATCAACACCGCAAAGAATACCAAACACTCCGATCCCTTTGCCCTCAACTTGCTCAACCCCGGAGAAGCCGGGAAATCCGTAGTTGAACCCTCCGATCCCAGCAGCTTAGAGCCATAAAGCCCGACATTATCCAACCTGAAGCCTTATGCAATTTCTTTAGGGTTTAGGGTTTAGGAACAGCTTCGATTTTGCCGCCGTGAAACCCTAGAAGAACCCGAAATTGCCAAACCGCCCCAAAGCCCAAAGCCCTAAACGTTCAACCTCGACAAACACCAAAATCCTAGACCTGAATCCCAAGCCCTCAATCCCAAACCCTCAAACCCTGAACAACTAATCCTGTAAACCCCTGACACCCTTACCCGGTTATGAACCCAAGGCAGCAGTCGAAAGCATCCAGGCCGGGTTGCGGAGATCCCACCATACAGACCCTGATAGCCTGTAAATCTGAGCAACGACGTATCAGCTGCCAAGGATGCCGAGAAGCATCCGCGAGGACAAGAGTAGCCCTACACAGGTCCCATGCGGCCAATGTTCCGAGTTGCAGAGCGGCTGCAGCATGGGTTGCTATAGCACCACAGGCCATTATAAGCAACATCCTGCAAACGGTGCCAGAGAACGACGTGTTGCTCGTTGTTGACCTGCTTGCCGGCCTCAATGACTGGCCCCTCGCATGTCTGGAGCTGTGCATCCGAACAACCCTGAGCTCCCAACCCCAAATCCCTCAACCGTCAATCCCGTAGCCCCCTTAAGCCCCTACTAAACCCCACGACGCCCCCAGCCCTGAACCCCTTTACTTTAAAGCCCTATAGGCCCTAAACCTCCGAAGGCCCAAGCCTCCCATTGAAGACCCAGAACCTCCGCCGAGGGCAGCAGCAGCGATGGTTGCGCTCGCGCCAGGAGCTGTGCTTAGTTGTGTGTTGGTCCCCTTTTGGGTACCCTAAATAATAGGTGCCGTATTATACTAGGGACCCAAAATGAGCTGTTGTGTGTGTGTGTCGGATTTGATTTGTTTTTGGGTGGGTGTTGTCGTTTGGCAAGCATGGGGTTGAGTTTACCTTTCGTCTCCATTGTAGTTCCTTTTTTGGGTTTAACCAAATGTATAACTAGCGATCCTATAAGGTAACCCCACTACAATGGAGACTACAGGTAGGGTCTCTGGCAGAGCATAGTCCAATCAGTTTTCGCGCTTGTTCTATCTACTTGAGTGCAGGGTTTGGGATCTTTTTAGTCCATTAGGGGCATGGGGAGGCTTGTACAAGGTTCGATGAGCTTTCATGGCGACATTTCGTTCCATGGTGTTTTTGTCTGCGTAACATTACATAAAGTTTCGTCGGACTGGCTTGATTGACCATGTTTTGTGAGGCACTTGTGTTTGGGGTTTTCATGTGACACACACACACAAATCCCAGCACCTATGCGCAGATTAACCTACTCGCTCCACGACGGATTTCGCCCAGACAAGTGTACATCTGGAACGGTTCGGTAAGGCACGGCGTGGTGTGACGTGGTATGTCTGGTGCAGAGTGGTGTGGCATGGTATGCATTAGGCTCTGTGTATAGTATAGTATGCATGTGTAGATACAATTATGTAGAATGTAGACGTACATGTTCCAAGCAGTATCTTCGCAGCCTCTAAAGCCCTAGCCCCAGCCCTAAACCCTGAAACCCAGAAAACATGCAAACAAAAAACATTAAACCCTAAACCCCTAAACCCCTAAACCCCTAAAACCCCTAAACCCTAAGCCCCACTAAACCAAAGCCCAAGTCACAAGTATCGGAGGACCGGCACCGACAGAGAAGCGATCCCTGTCGGAGCTTTCGAAGGAGAAGGACTTCGAGGCTTCTGGGCTTACCAGTGGGGTCGGAAGAATGAGGAAAGTAGGGTATAGGGGTTTAGTCTCTAGGGGTTTAGGGTATAGGGGTTTAGGGTTTAGGGGTTTAGGGTTTTAGAGTCGAGGGGTTTGAGGTATAGGTTTAGGGGTTTAGGGTTTGGGTGTAGGAATAATGAGGATGGATGTATCCTGGGGCACCTTCCGGTCCCCTCGATTGAAACGCCGATGGGTTGAGGGTTTCGGGCTTGAGGTTTCGGGTTCAGGGTTTAGGGTTTCGGTTTGAGGGTTTGAGGTTGAGTGTTTCGGGTTCAAGGTTCAGGTTTAGGGTTTCGGTCTGAGGGTTTGAGGTTGAGTGTTCAGGGTTCAAGGTTCAGTTTAGGGTTTCGGTTTGAGGTTTTGATGAGGGTTCAAGGTTCAGGGTTGATGGTTTAGGGTTTCGGTTTGAGGGTTTTGAGGAGGGTTCAAGGTTCTGGGTTGATGGTTAAGGGCTTGGGCATTGTGTTTAGGATGAGTGCCCCCGGGTTGCTGCGCCGCAGCTGCGAGTCCCGGATTTCGGGCTTGGGTGGGTTTTGGGGTTTGGGGTTTTAGGGTTTAGGCGGGATGTATCGGGGTGTTCGAAGGTATCCATAAGGGTCCCACAAGGGTTCTAACCTGGGGTTCAGGGCTCTCTAGGGCTTTGGGATTAGAACGGAGGGGTTTAGGGTTTAGGGTATTAGAATGGAGGGCTTGGGATGTGATTCGGATTTCCGGTGTGGGGTACAGAGGGACTCAGAGTTGAGAGGTTGAACCCCCGAAGCCCTATGGGCCAGGCATGCACGAAGGCCTTGATGAAGAAGGCCAACGTGGCAAGACCCAAGGCGTGGAGGGAATGGAAGGGTTTTCAATAGACTTCAGTAGACATCGATGTGTCTATGGGGTCCCTTGGGGTCCTGATGATAAGGAGTTTGCCTATTAGGGTTCCTCGTTTCAGCCTCAGCCGTGTTAGCGAGAAAGGGCCACTGCACTTTAATCAAAAACGTGTTAGAGGTTCCTTGCTTAATGAAGCTTTCACAGAACCCGAAACCCTGCCGAAGTCCGCTACTTGTGGAAAGAGGAGGAAAGCGATCAATGGCTTTGGGCTTAGGATTTACGGATTCTAGGGCTTACGGACAGGAAGCTTGAATAGGTCTCTAAACTCGGTTCTTTTTTATGAGGGCGCCGTACTATATTGGGGACAAAAGGGACCCTGATTTGCAGAGCTATACCCCTCAATCCCATTCGAAGAATGAAATTCTTAAAGCCTCCAGTCTATATCCCTCAACCCTAAACCCCGAAACCCTGACGCCTGAACCCCAAACCCTTTCAAGGAACCCCTGGTAAGGCCTCCACTCTAGACCTGGCCAGGACTTGCTGCCGTTGCTGAGAGGCTCAGTATTCTTCTTCCCTTGACGATTCCTTTAGGGGGGTTCTTTGGCAGTTTCGGGTTTAGGCTTAAGAAGCTCTTTAACACAGTTTAGGCTTTAGGGTTGCAGTAGAAGCCCAACATTTGGAAACCCAATAGCCTCAATCCTTAAGAGTAATGTATAAGGAATCCCAGCTCTATTTGACCTTTATCCGGTTTCCAACTTTATAGGGTTTCCTGTAATGGGTTCTTTAAGGCTTTAGGCTTTAGGGGCCCTCTAAGGTTTCCTCGAAGGGGGTTCCTTTCGGTGTCACTATACGGGTTCGCTTGCGTGTTACTGTAAGGGTCCCTTGAAGGGTCGCTAGGGCTTCCCCCAAGGGGCCAAAGGACCCAATAATCAGGTATTCGGTTTTAGGATAGTAGTTATGTAGGTGAGGATTTTGGAGAGTATATGGTTATTGGGTACTTGGACCCTTGGGCTTCTTTCAGGGATCTAAGCGCCAAAGGGGGGTTTGAGCGTTCAGGCCTCTGGGATTCAAAGGTTGATCTAAACCCTAAACCCCTAAACACCTAAACCCCTAAACCCCTAAACCCCTAAACCCCTAATCCCCTAATCCCTAAACCCTTAACCCCAGGGGTTCAAAGGTTGATGATTTGCTTCGAGTTTTCGGGTCTCGGGGACCCCAAGCCGCGAGACCCTAAACTCCTAAAGCCCCAAACTCGAAGTTCAACCCAAGTCCGAGTCCTAAACCTACACCGAAAACAAGCAGCAAAACAATAATAGTAATATAGTAATAATAATAATAGTAATAAAACCTTAGCAATAGAAATAGTAGTACTAACAATACTAGTAAGACTGCTAATACTCATAAAAATGAACCTGGACTCCAACATCCGACCCCATGGGAGGCATGTTGGAGCACCTCGCAGTGCAGGAACAGCTCGTTTCCTCGGAAACGAAGCAAGCGAAGTCCAAATCCAAGGCAGATCTGGGGGTTTGGGGTTTAGGGTTTAGGGTTTGGGGGGCATAAATCATGCAATAAAGCCTTAGGATGTAAGGTTTAGTAGGGGGGTTGAAAGTGTACTGTAGGGTTTAGGATATAGTGTCCAAGCTTCATGGATAAAGGTTTAGGTTTAGGGTTCAGTGCTAAATCACCATGATGATCGCAACGTTCGCAATACGGTCGTGTAGTTGCAAAGTTTGCCGTCAAGCCCTGTCTGCAGGAAGAGAAAAACTGTACCGGTCCAGTGCATCTATATCAATATCAATCTGTCTGCTACGCCTGCATTTACAACATACCTGCATGTTAGCTCCCCCACTGGCATCGTTTACCGACGTGCTTTCGCGTTCCGCTTGAACCTTGCTACGTTTATTCTCAACGGAGCTATTGTGAATTTAGGGATATACTGTATTAGCATGCGGTGGTCGTGTGAGGTAAAGTTGCAAATGGTGGTAGGGGTAGTTTGTCCTAATTGATGGTCAGCTTTCGTGTTACGATTTCGCAAATATACTACTGTCGAGGGTACCCAACAGAGCCCACAACTTGGATCTTGTAGCGTATCCCTCAATACCACGACCAGCCCAACATGTCTAGAACAATCCCAAACGATCCTCTCACCTGTACCATTCTGTTTCGACCCTCAACATGGGACTTACAGCTTGATGCCTAAGACCCCGACACGCTGCTAAGCACTGTAGCAGTGGAGGAGGCGGAGGAGAAGGAAGAAGTCTGACAGCACAAGCGCCCCAGCCTTCGAGCTTGGAACCTGTCAGCCTCCGCTTCGGTTTCTACGAATCACGAAAAGCTGTTTCGGCATCTTAAGCCCCAAACCCTATCCCTCCATACACCCCAAAAACCACGTATTCACGTGGGGCAACTCGGTGCCAGGTGCTTCCGGCTCTGGCTTCGCTCTACGGGGCAGAGGCACTTTTCGGATTTATTTCAGATTTCACAGTGACTGAACCAGGGTTCTACAAGGGTTGTGCAGGGTTCTGTAAGGGCTGAGGCTTTGTATCAAAGACTTTGAATTTACTATGTACAGAAGGCTCCTGATGAAGACAGGTGAGCCTATATTGTGGATGTTCTGATATATGCTGCCAAACCCTAGAATCTTAAACCCGAACCGATACCCTGCTTCACATGTCTGCGGGGCTGTGTTCAGTCTCATGATGACTTGGATTTTAGAGTTCAATGAACTACAAGCGACGGATAGTTTGCAGGACCGACATCGAGCCGTACAACATCAAAGCCCCTGTTTAAAACCCGAGACAGAAAGAACTGTTTAACATTGCGGATCCACGTTTTAAATCACACACGGAGCCCAATATACTATTGGGGATCCCGTGCCAGTGCTAAGTAAAGAGCACTAACCTTAATCATTAGAATAGGGTTTGGGGGCCGCTACACTATAAGTATAATAAGGAACCCCCAAAATATCATTATTTAATTATTTAGGCCCCGATATTGTACCAGTATCGAGCCGAGATTCAACTCATGTAAAGGCCTGCGTGCTGGAAGGGATCCCTTTTACTGGGCTTTGGAGTACCATACTTTAATACTTTTTTCTTAAAGGAACCCTTATGAAATAAGAGTTTATACTTTTTCTCCCTGGTTACTTAAAAGCCCAGTTTAACACTCAACAAAGAGCCCCTTGCTGTTAGGAGCTCCCTCTCAGAAACCCTGTAGTGCACCCTATGCCCGATTACAACCATGTAAATCCAATGGCATTAGGGACCTCGTTTGAGACCCTAAACGCTTCGGGTTTCATTGATTTGTTCAGGGATGTTTCGACAAGAGTTTCAGGGTTGGGTGGATCCGTTCCAAGTCTCAGGCCTGTATACACATTAGACACTATAGTACCCTCTTGGAACCCTATCAAGAATCCCTTGCGCAACCCTACCAAGTCTTGATCCAATCATTCAGGCCCCTATGTTACACGTAGCCTTGAAGCAAGCCTTATCGAACCCTCAACCCTAAACCCTAAACTCTTTCAGAATGCATAAGGAAACCCCTGTAAACCCTGAGCCTTGAACCTTGAACCCTACACCCTCCTAGTTCCTTCTTTCAGTGAACCATGAGGCCCTAAACCCGAAAACCCTAAACAACCCCAAAACCCTAAACCCTACACCCCTATACCGTAAAAACAAAAACCCTAAACCCCAAAAACCCTAAACCCAAAGCCCTAAACCCTCAACCCAATACCCGATCTTTGGCTTTTCCGGCCTTTTGTTTCGGGCTGTGCTTCCCAGGCCGAGGCCGCCGCAGAGAAGAAGACCGAGCTGACGAAGGTGCGCAGTTTTGGGTTTAGGGGTTCGGGTTTAGGGGTTTAGGGTTTATAGGGCTTAGGTTTTAGGGTTTAGGGGTTTAGGGTTTAGGGTTTGGGGGGTTAAGGCCCAGGGTTTAGCGGGGGTTTAGGGTCTTTAGGATTTAGGGTTTAGGGTCCTCAACCCCCTAAAGTAGCTAAAATAATGGCCTTCAGCTGAACCGAGAGGTTTAGGGGAAAGGGTTTGGACCCCCCCCCCCCCGCAGAGTAGGCAAAAGAATGACCCAAAACCTTTAAAAAAGGCTGTTATTCTACATGGGTGGTTGTCACAAATATGGTCCCTTTTTGGGTCCCTATTATAATACGGCACCGATTATTTAGGGTACCCAAAAAGGGACCATAATTTTGACAACTACCCAGATACCGTTGGGGTCCAGGCAGGGCCCAGGGTCAAGGGTGGGTTGAGAATTTAGGGTGGGTTGAGGGTTTAGGGTGGGTTGAGGGTTTCGGGTGGGTTGAGAGTTAGGGCTTTGGGTTTGTCACTGATATAGAAGATTATAGAAGCCTACATCCTAATCAACTACCTAATATTGTTCCCTGGGGTTCGTTATACAACGGTATGCTTCAAGACCTTATTCCAACTATGAATGCCCCCTAATATAAATGCTTTCGAGGGTAGGTCGAGTGAGGAGTTCAGGGTTTAGGGCCCAGTGCTTAGGTTTTGGGTTTGGGGATTCGGGCTTAGGGTTTACTGAAGGGATACTATTTGTGTATTCTAAGAGCAAATATGAGGGTTACTATTGAGGTTGCCGTAAGGGTTTCAGGGTTCACAGGCTTTAAGACTTTAGGCTTTATTGGCTTGAGGTATTCGCCTGTCCGGTCGTTTCCAGCATGTTGTTCCCGTGCGAGATGCATGTGAGTCGCCGCAGCTGGCTCAGAAGGCCGCACGTACAGGTAGAGTCTGTGCGTTATGATTGATGGACAAAATCCTGCATGACCCTAAGGACCCTAAACTATGGGAATTATGGTATATTCCTTATAATGGGTAATGCAGGATTTTGTCCATCAACCGTATGATAGGCTAGTTACACAGTGGTAGGCCGTTCAGCGACATGGGTCTTTCGCTACGCGGTTGGTCTGGCCTTGCGAAGTTTCTTGCGGCAGTCAGTGGCATCATAGGCGCCGGGCCGACGACGAAGCCAAGGGACACCTGGATGCGGCTTGAGTTCCTTCGATCTGCATTCAGGCATCGTTTCGCTTCGACGTTCGTTCGCGGCCCGATGATGTGACTTTCAATCCCCGGTGCTTCCGACTTCTCGCAGTGCCCTGAAGGCACGCGGCATTCGATTTCGCTTCCAATCCGGAGCTTCTCGCCACGGTTCTGCAAGAGAGCTTGGTCATTCAACAACATCTCGCAGCTGTGAATGCAGTGACGGCTCAAGTCATCAACAGCCCGGAAGCGTTGCAGAAGATTTGCAGTGAAGATACTCTGGACATATCTGGACATGCTGCACTCGAGTCCATCCTGCAGCCGCCGCAGGCACCCACGAGCCGGAGATCTCAAGCCATGGGGTTCGGGGCAAGGGAGGCTGGAGGCTCCGGTGCTGATGTTGTTCATCTTGTTACCCTGTGCAGTGCACCACACTGCCGAACTCGCCTTTGAGCTGTTGCAGCAAGATCACCGGCCCCAGCACTGCAAGCATCAAAAAGGCTTTGCGATGCCTTTCGATCTCGTCCCAAACTCGAATCGTGAAGGGGTGGCAGTGGACGGTGTGAGGTAAGTGAAATGCACATGATGACATGTCCAGTTCCTGACCGTCAAGTTCGGTTTTATGGGGTTCCTGGGCTTTGGAGTACCATACTTTAATACTTTTTTCTTAAAGGAACCATTATGAAATAAAAGTGTATACTTTTTTCTCCCTGGTTACTAAAAAGCCCAGTTTATAGGACTCAGGGTTCCGAGAGTATAGGGTAGGACCTGTACATTCCCTATTAGGGTTTATAATAATAAGAACCTACAAAAAAGTAGGTTTTGGTAGGTTAACCTCCCTTTGGTTAGTAGGGAATGGAAGAATGGTAGTAGTAGTAGGTATAATTGTACCCCATTCCTCCATTCCCTACTAACCAAAGGTAAGTTAAGGTGGGGTTCAGGGTTTCTCGGGTTCCAAGCTGCGTGAGGGCCTTCGGGTTCGATGTTCGTTGCTGCTCGCTCTGCTGCTGGGCATCTTGAACCCGTAACTCCTCAGCCGTATGTGTGTATATATTCATATATTCATATATGCATATATATGTATGTATATATATATATAGAGAGAGAGAGAGAAGCCCTTTACGCCCCTGGAACTGGAACAATAAACTCAACAAACCCTGTGAGCTCTCGAACGAGGCTGAGTGGCGCTACAACTGGCAGCTGCGCATGCTCTTCACTGCAAAGCCGGGCAGGGGTTTTGGAGAGTTTACAGCTTCCTGAGGTAGGAGCACTTGGGGGTAAGCTATAAACTTGGTCATAAACCCGAAACCCTGAAGCTATAATTAAGGTCTTCAAGATGTTACACGCGTTCGAAGTGTAGGGTGTAAGATTCTGTGCTTCAGGATTTTCGGTCGGGAAACGGAGTTGGCATGGCCGCGCATGTCCTCTTGCAAGGATAGGAGCAGCGACAGCAGCTCTAAACTCTCAACCCAACCTAAACCCTCAACCCCACCCTAAATTCTCAACCCCTACCCCAGACGCTGGGCCCTACCCGGACCTGTAGAATGACAGCGTCAACCGCGAAGCATCGCGGTCACATGGTGGTTGTCAAAAATATGGTCCCTTTTGGGGTCCCTATTATCGTACGGCACCTATTATTTAGGGTACTCAAAAAGGGACCATAATTTTCACTATACCACCCACATGAGAGATGGGCCTGCGTGTTAATGCTAGGGCAGCGGCTTCTTGCACAGTCGCGGTCCTCATATGAGCACGCAAGAGCACCGTCTGGAGCAATTCGAGGCTTTGGCATTACAAGCCAGAGCCGTGACAAGCTGCCAGGCACAGACTCTGGAGACTCCCCCGGTACCGTCATTAAATAAGTATAAACTTTAGGAGCAGTAGCCCATAATTGTCTTGTATGCGTATGTATGCATGTATGTAAGTATGTATGTACCTACGTATGTATGTATGTATGTATGTATGTATCTATGTATGTATGTATGTATGTATGTATGTATGTACATATGTATATATATATATGTATATATGCTGCATACAGATCTGTGTACAAATTATATACATAAATGATAAAATAACAGAGCTTCTAGGACGCTAGCAGCAAGAATCAATATCATTGCGGTCGCAGCGACTCTGCTTCATCTCTGAACTCTCCTAACATCGGACTGAAACCTCCACCCGACCGCAGTTGTCTAGGATCGCGCTGGCCATCCAGTCGGAGATTCTTGCAGCTTACCAGGCTGGCGTTCCTGAGACTAAATGCCTAGACCCTCCATCTACCCTCTATGAGATCTTAAATGCCCATTATTTGGGACCATATACCCCTATTTGAGGATACAAGGAGGGTCCTGATGAGCTTCCAGCGTTCAGGGTTTATGCCTGCACTACCATTTTCAGCCTTCGAGAATTCGTCGCAGTGTTTCTCTCGTGAAAAGCTAGCAGTTGAATCGGGGGATCCCTTTTCCGTCACAGGTGCCGAGAAGATTGCGGAAACCGGTGGTATCATGAACCGACTTATGCTTGCAGCGACCTGTCATCAGAACCTCCATCGTCGAATCATCCGTATATTGGGCGGAGAGAGTAGGATGACAGACCCAGACACTGAAATTCTGCACCAGGAAACTCCTAAAGCGCTAAACCCCAAAGCCATCCAAAGCCCCCAAGAAAGTCTTAAACCATGTAGAACCCCCCTTAGAAGAAACTCCAGAAAGCACCACTTGGACAAATCAGGGGACGCACTGCGTGGGGTTGTAGCCGCCTTGCTGTGGGTATAATGACCAGATATAAGTGCTGCCTTACTTATGACGCTACTTACTTCCTAAACCCTAAACTAGGTTCCTTAGTGGTACCCTTTTGCCCTTTTTATTTTAGGATCCCCTTATAAAAACCTAATAGTAAGAAAAAGGGTACCCTTATTGTAATGGGGCTACTCAGGAACCTAGTAAACTCCTAAGCCCCAAACCCCGAACCCCTAACAGGAGCTTTTCAAAATCCTGGACGACCCCAACATCCCCAGAGCCTAAACCCTACGTGAGCATAAACCCAAACCCTAACTACTACTGCTACTACTACCACCACGACCACGACGACAGCCACGAGCCAACCACCACGACAAGCACGACCACGACAGCCACCTGAACCACGACCACAACCCACAAGCCCTGATCCTCTGGGTACCCAGAGAGCCCAATACCCCTTGATGAAGGAAGATGGCTTAAATTATATAGGGCTTCATATTCTGATGTAAGCTCTATTCCTTAATTAAGGGGTATTGGGCTCTCTGGGTAAGCCCGAATTTCGGAGGAGCCGAGCTTCCAGGCACGACGGGAGAAGATGAAAACACTTTCGGGCTTTACCCTAAGACTCCACGGGTCCAAGTACCTGATAATGATACACTCTCCAAAATCCTAACCTACATAACTACTATCCTAACACCGATTACCGAATTATTGGGTCCTTTGGACCCTATAGGGTAAGACTCCAAGCATGTAAATGGTGCCTACGTACGTTGGGCTAAAGTCCATAAATCGTACTTGCTTCGGGCCATTTGGAGTCTTAGGGTTAGGGTATAAGGGATTAGGTTTTCAGAGTTTAGGGTTAACGGGTGTTGAATTATGTAAGGGCTTCTAAAGGCTTTGGGTATAAGTGTTTCGGGCTTTAGGGTATAAATCTTTAGGGTTTAGGATTTGAAGGTTAAGGGTTTAGTGTTTAGGGCAGGCTTTAGGTTTTAGGGTTGGCGCTTATTTCCTGGTCTCTAAAGCTCAGGTTCGTAAGCTTTTTTTGTGAAATTCAGGGTTCTGCTTTATTGACCCTTTTTTGGACTTCAAGATCCAGGCTTTAGGTTTCAGGTTTAGGGTGTAGGGGTTGCAGGGGTTAGGGTTTAGGGGTTTAGGGTTGAGGGTTGAGGTTTTAGGGTTTAGGGTTTAGGGGTTTAGGGTTTAGGGTTTATGGCTTAGGGTTTAGGGGTTGAGGGTTTAGGGTTTAGGGTTGAGGTTTTAGGGCTTAGGGTTTAGGGGTTTAGGGGTTTAGGGTTTAGGGTTTAGGGTTTTATGGCTTAGGGTTTAGGGGTTGAGGGTTTAGGGGTTAGGGGTTTAGGGTTTAAGTTTAGGTTTCAGGTTTTGGGTTTGGTTCTGTGTTTAGAGGTGGGTGGCGGAATCCCTGTTGTCCCAGCTGTTCCTGAGAGCGCATCAACACCACTCGCGGCCAGGTTGCCTGTGAGGAGGTGAATGCAAGCTGGGAATCCAGAGGCAGGGGTTCAGGGTTTTGGACTCAGGGTTTAGGGGTTTAGGGTTTAGGGGTTTAGGGTTTAGGGGTTCAGGGTTTCGGACTTAGGGTTTCGAGGCATGGCAGTCACTAGCAGGCAACGGTGTGATGTCAAGCAGGCTGCTACTTCTAGCACAACCCAGTCACCAAAATTGCTCAAACCCCAGAGCCCGAGGACCTCCCGTCAAAAACCCTGAAGATAAAATTCCGGAACCTGACCGCTAAACCTTTCATCCGAAACCGCGGCCCACGTTTCTACTTGCGGTTGGCTCCACGGATGTCCACCCGACGATCTAGTTTCTGTGCAGTTTTTAGTCGAATGGTTGGCATTTTCCGGTTTTAAAGGTTTAGGTCTTTAGGGTTTGATTTTTCGAGAACCCACTCTAACCGGCAATCTTTTGCTTAACCCTCAATCCTACAACTCTACGGCCGTAATTCTTTGCTCAACCCTCAAATCCCAAAGCCTCAAACCCTTCATCCTTCACATTGGGGGGGGGGGGGTATATCTAAAGCCTTGAACCTAAACCCCAAACCCTCAATCCTACATCCCTGGTATTCCCTAAACCTTGACAGTTTACCTCAGGGTATCGAAGCCCTAAACCCTACACCCTATAGTAGAACCCAGAAAGTTGGAACACGGCTTTAGGAGGATTCGTGCTAGGACCCCTTATACTTTACCTTAAGGGTATGAGGACAACTATGTTCCAACTTTCTGGCTTCTACTGTAGAGCCTAAACCCTAAACCCTAAACCCTAAATGAACTGCTCTCCCGGCGAAAAAAAGCCCCCAGAGCCGAGATTCAAAGATGTCTCTCGAGCAGAAGATGCAGAGCATCGAGGCGGGTGCTAGAAAAAAAACTTCGGTTGTTATGAAGAGTTTATTAGGGTTTACCAAGTATGTAGAATAATAGCTTAGGGTTTAGGGTTTGCTTGGACCCCAAAAGTATGTAGAATAATAGCCTTTTATAGGTTTTGGGCCATTATTTTACCTACTTTGGGGGTCTAGGTAGGGTTTAGGGGTGAGCGCGTTTAGNAGGGTTTAGGGTTTGCTTGGACCCCAAAAGTATGTAGAATAATAGCCTTTTATAGGTTTTGGGCCATTATTTTACCTACTTTGGGGGTCTAGGTAGGGTTTAGGGGTGAGCGCGTTTAGAGTTTGGGTTTAGGGTTTCGGGTTTAGGGGGGTTATAACGGGGGTTGATAATAGGGGGGAGTGGGGGGTTAGAGTATCAAAACAGTGTTGTGCAGGGTGTCTTCAGAGTTTTATGAAGGTTCAGTAAGTTTTGTAGTTTCAGGGTTTAGGGCAGTTCATGGCACAAAATGTTGACATCCAGGAGTAAGAAAAGGAACAGCAATGGCAATTGCACCGGAAGTCATGGCATCGGCAACACTAGCGAACACACTTTTCTCACTACAGCTTGCTAGTTGATTCGGCTTGGCTTCATGTACAAAGCAGATTTCAGGATGCATGGTCAAGGGACATGGAGATAATACCAGATACCCCAAACCCTATGACACTTATTCAGACCCGCATATATTGCTTGGGAGGCGCATGGCCCTAACCCACACAGCTCTTTGCAAGCAGGCCCTGTGCCAAGAGCGGGCGTTGAACAGGATACTGCCACTGACCCAGCCGGCCAACTTGAGCCATGCCTTCAGGTTCCTAATAGAGCGGCCTGAATGTTTGGTTAATCTTATTCTTTAGGGCTGTTTCGTATAGTGGTACTATCATAAGATACCCAGACATCCTAGTCTGGGAGGGAGCGTTTGTAGCCTCAAGCAGGCTGTAAAGGCTCCGAGGTCGAAGATGGAGGGTTCGCCAGCCCTAACTGCGTCAACCCAACCATAATCCCTAGCTTCAATGACGGTTTTGGCATGAATCTGGAGCAAACCCCAGGGACTTCTACGGGGCGCAGGGACCTTGCAAAACAGAAGCGGCTTCCTCGAGCTGGACGCCGCTTGCATCCCAGTAGGTATAGGGGTCCCTGTAACACGGAACCCCATACCCATAGGCCTCAAAGTAGTTCCTTTTTGGGGCTACCTTATAGGATTCTTTATATGAACCCCAAAAAGGAACTACTTTGGGGCCTAGGGGTAGACCGCACTCTATCCACGGCGTCCCGTCCTTGTCTCAGCAAAGGTGAGGAAGCCTGTTGCTTGTTCTGTCCTGTGAAGCCTAGTAGTACGTAGAGTAGGTAACCTTTAACCTTTTTGGGGTAGTATAATCCCTATATAATCCCAATACTATGAAAAAGGTTAACCTTTGGTTCCCCATGATACCGGACAAGTAGGGAAGAGTGAGGAAGCAAGCGATGATGACGAT
Organism: Symbiodinium sp. clade A Y106; assembly: GCA_003297005.1. NCBI lineage: Eukaryota > Dinophyceae > Suessiales > Symbiodiniaceae > Symbiodinium > Symbiodinium sp. clade A. Next base: position 169,770 of record BGNK01000939.1, read on the forward strand.
GATGCCGTTCCCTATCACCCTCCTGACCCTGATCCCAATCCCTAAATCTCAAACCCTAAACTTCCGAGACAACGGTATCTTGCAGTGCAGTGGATTTTCTGGTCTTGTGGTAAACTTCAGTACATCCAAGCTTACTGCTCTTTTTAGTCGATTGTGCAGTTCATAGCATGCTCTGAAAGCCGAGACCTAAGATGCAGAGAGTCTCTTCTTCTGGCTGGTGTGATTGTTTATTATTTGCTTGGAACATTACGTGATGAACCCTAAACCCTAGACCGTATAAACCTGCGTTACCAACTCCTGCGCCCTAAATTCGACAGTATCTAACTACAGTCTCATTCCACTCCAGGCCGAAGTATGGCTTCAGAGCAGACGTGGGGCGCTCAGGAAGGGTGTTTGGACCTCAAAGCGCAAAATAGGTTTATTGGCATGCATATGATAGTCGAATTATGCGATTGTTTTGGTTGTCAGGGAGGGTGGGCTGTATGATAACTCGTCCAAGAAACATGAGGAGCCTGTGTTGAGAATGGCACTCGACAGTAGGAATAGGGAAACAGTCAGAAGTTCATGTTGCAACGTTGTTGCTAGCGATGGTGACCACGACCAGGATGACTGTAAGGGTGTATAAATTTAACTTTGGAGTATTTTGTGATGCTTTTTCATCAGTATTTTGGCTTTGATGATGATCATGATGATGATCGCGATGATGATGAAGAGCATGATGATCACCATGATGAACATCATGGTGATTGCGATGGTGATCATTGTGATCATGTTGATGATGGTGTTGATGATGATGGTGGTGATCTTGCTGGTGATGGTGATGGTGGTGACGACCACGACTATCAGAAAGTCAATTTCAATTTCCTTGCCAGCGCATGGACTTCGCTGGCTTGCACTAAATACTATACGTATGAAACACCCTAAACCCTATATAAATCTTAAACCCTAAACCCTAAACCCCACCATCCAAGCTCCGTGAGATGAGGAGCTTAGGGCTTCGATTAGAGACAGTACTGCGCTTGCATTTTAACAAACCTTCGTAGGGACTGTGAAGGGATACTATTACGTGTCATTCAGATCTCTACTATATTAGCCTGTTATAACCGCCCGGTTTCTTCACTCGTGTGTCGGCCCCCACATAACACCCTTATAGTACCCTTATAGTATCCCTTACAGGAACCCTTTAAGGGAACCTTATATTCTAATCATTACGGCCTGTATGGCAAACCCTTATAGTAGCCCTTGTAGTATGTAACCATTATAGACCCCCTTTAAAAGGAACCCTTTAAGGGAACCCCAGTCGAATTATTAAAGCCCCTATATCATAGGACCGTCATAGCCACCCTTGTAGACCCCCTTTTAAGGGACCCTTTAAGGGAACCCTATGCTCTAATTATTAAGGCCCCTCGAGTATACTACCCTTGTAGATCCCTTGTAGTAATCCTTATAGACCCTTTTAAAGGCACCCTTTTTTGTAACCGGATTAGCATCCGTTACGGAGCCCTATTCTAATACTTAAGGCCCCTATAGTAAACCCTTATAGTAGCCCTTATAGTAACCATTATAGACCCCTTTTTATAGGAACCCTTTATAGTAACCCTATCAGTATCCCTTAAAGGAACTCTCTAATCTAATCGTTAAGGCCACTACAGTATACACCCTAAAACTAGACACTTATAGAATCTTCATAGGATCCCTTTAAAGGAAACCCTTATAGATCCCTCTAGAGTAGAAGCTAGAAAGTTGGAACATCATTAGCCTCATGCCCTTAAAGTAAAGTAAAGGGAATCCCAGCATGAATCCTCCTAAATCGATGTTCCAACTTTCTGGGGTTCACTATAAATGACATAGACCCTCCATCGACCCTCTATCAGGCCCTAACTACCCATTATTTGGGGCCATATACCCCTATTTGGGATCCTAAGAATAAGGGCAGTCGCAGAGGCTTCGGGCATAGCCCAGATGAAAGAGGCCGTGGGCAGGTTCACCAAGGAAGACCCTGAGGCGGGTGTTGCTGGTTTTGGGTTTGGGGGTTTAGGGTTCAGGGTTTAGGGTTTATGGTGCCCTAAACCCTAAACCTTAAACCCTGGACCTTCAACCCTCAACCCTGAGTGTAGGGCTTCGGGTTTATACTATTTTTGGTGGTTCCTTATTGTAAGTACAGTATAATGGGCCCCCAAAACCCTACTTTAATCATTAAGGCTCCTATATTATGGTTTTGGTTTTGGGCCCCCAGGGCCTCGCAAGCTCCTGAGGCGAGGATTGGATGAGGATCGCTGGTGCATCGTTCGTGGCAAAATGTAGGCGTTGGATTCAGAGTCTCGTGCTTTGGGTTTAGGGGTTTGGGGTTTAGGGTTGAGGGATTTAGGAGTTTAGGGATTTAGGGTTTTGGGGTTTAGGGCGTAGGGGTTTAGGGGTTTAGGGTTTATAGGTTTAGGGCAGGGGGTTAATCCTAAAGGTCAGGTCACATTCCGAGCGGCATGTGGCGGTGGCATTTCCTGCTAGTTTTGCTCTTGGGTTTGGAGACCTGGCACTGTGGTGTAAGCTAGCCGAAGGTGGAGGATCCCATGTATCAGGTGCCTTTATTAACGTGTATAACCACTAGGCCTAAAACGTCAAACCCAATGGCTCAGCCTAAGTGGTCCTTACAGTTAGTTCGATGAACTCCCGAGCTGCAGTCAAACTTCATCGGTCGGCACATGTCTTGTCTGAACTCCGAGTCGGCTCTGTTGCAGATGCGAATCATAAATCAATGCATCCTGTGCAGGTGAGAAGAAAGCAGATGGAAATCACCAGTGCAGCCCAGTGCCAAGCATGGCCGTTCAAAGCCCTAAACCCTAAACCCTGTCTCCTCAACGAGCTCCGGAAAGGAGCCATTTGGAGATAAAAGTTTATGTTTTCCCCGGTTACTTCAAAGAATAGTATATGATTGCTGTGTATACTTCTGTAATCCTTATAGTGATCTGTATTGCGACCCTTACTACTAATCATTTACAAGAGCACTTTGAGGGACCTATGACGGTTCTACTATCATTGGAGATGTCATACACAGTGCTTCATCTTAAACTGCGCGTCCTAGAAGGGCCTCAATTCGTTAGGAATTTAAGGTTTGCGAAAAGGATTGCAATATGGATAACTAGAAGGCTTGGTATAAACATCTTACAAAGGTAACTACAAGGGTTACTATAAAGATTACTCGAGAATTACCGTAAGGACTACTCAAGGCACACTATGAAAATTGGAACTCCTTCTTGGATTGCTGTAAGGAGTACTATACAGGATGGCATAAGAATCACCAAAAGGACTACTGACTACTATTAGTGTTGGCATAAGGATCACGGTAACGGTTGCTACAAGGGTTCCTATATTATACCCTAAACCCTAAACCCTAATTCCCTAAACCCTAAATCCCTAAACTCTAAACCCTAAATCCCTAAACCATATACCCTAGTAGAATGATCCGTATAGTAGGCCTTACAGTAGTCCACTCCGGCCCCTAAGCCCCAAACCCTGAACGGCGGTTCCTTTAAAGGGAACCCGTTATAGAACCCTATCGTACTCTTAAAGGATCTCTTCAAGGAGCCTATATAGAATCCTTATAGTTCCCTTAAAGGTGGCGCTTCCAGAGCAAATCTTACAGTTTCGCTGGCAGAGTTCCAGACAAAATGCCGGCCAAGTCCCACGTCCCGCACATGGATAGTTCTCCGAATTAGGGTCCCTTTTAGGGTCCTTTGCATAAGGGTGCCGTAGAATTTTGTGGCGCCTAGAGAGGAACCCTAATTTAGAGAACTACCCACATGTTGAGGTTGACGGTTTAGAGTTGTAGGGTTTAGGATTTGGGAATTAAGAGTTGTGCGCTTAGGGCTTAGAGTTCAGGGTGATGAAACGCCGAAAATGGCAGTAGTGGCGAGAGGATTTGAAGCTTCATATCAGAGTAGGAAGACTGTGACGAAACATGATTGCAGTCAAGACTGAAGCCCACAGCCCACCAAGGTCATGAAGAAGTTCAAGCTCTGAGCAAGCGGCAGGTTTTGTTTCAGTTCCACAGGGGGGAGGAATCTTGTAAATCAGAGCCGTGTTGTAGGGTTCAGGGTTGCAGCTACGCAGTCTTAAAACACGCACCACCAGATTATGAGGATTATGTTTTAGGGCCGGACCCAGAGAACCCAATACCCCTTAATTATAAATTATAGAGGCCTTACTATTATGATTTAAGGTATATTCCTTAAGCTAAGGGGTATTGGGATCTCTGGGGGATCACCAGTGAATCACCTACACTCTAAGCCCTAAACCTAAAACCCCTAAACCGTAAACCCTAAAGCTTTCTCAGCTTACAAGATCGCTTCCCAGACCAATCCAGAGAAGTCCTTCGAAGTTTTAGCGCTGAAGGACTGGATGTTATGAAGACTGTCTGGTTCTTGGTAGGGAATGGGGGAATGGATTATGGAGACTATTATTGGGGATTATATAGGGACTACTATAGGCATTCCCTACTAAGCACCAGACAGAAGATGTCTAAGGAGCTTCAGCTGCCATCAGTGTTTCCTTCAGGGAGATTTTTCGACAGCCTCTGACCAGAACTCGCACGATGCAAACTGGCGCTGAAGATCCTCGCATCGTCTGCCCGCACCAGTTGTCATCCGCCGTTCAAACCACATGGAGTGCACAGGCTCTTGCAAGAAGGTAAGAAGTAAGAAACTTCTGCTAGCTTTGCGGTTCAGCACCGGATCCGTAATACTGCTTATGCTCAGGAACAGGTAACCTTGGTGCTCTTTTCGAGTCTTGGGTGGTAAGGCTTCAGTGATCTGTTGCCTTGCGTCATGGGCTTGGAGTCTAGCGCAGTGTCTTTCCATACCCCGCTACAGCTCTTACTCAATATGAATTCTATAACATACCCCGTCCCATTCCGAAAACTCCCTCTTCTAGCTGTTAAGGTCTCCAGGCTATAATCAGCATTTAAATACTGCTCAGGAGCGCTTCTATGAAGCAAAGTTCGGTGCTATGCTGCCGGTGTAAGTATGGTGAGGTTGGCTGATTGCCAGGTGAAGCCTGGATTATTGCAAGTCCGCTTCCTCAGGCTTCCTTATACTACATTTAGACTCTAATACACCCAAGTCCCACTGCAAATTGTGAGGGTCCCTATCGTACGCAAGACAGAGACCTCGAAGAGAGCCGTGAGCCTCTTGCATTAGCCGGGCTTGTGGAGTTGAGGGTTTTCGGGTTTTAGAGTTTGTGGTTTTAGGGTTTTATTTTAGAGTTTTGGGCTTTAGGTCTCTAGGGTTCAGGGAAAAAGAACTTAACTTGGATTTTGGGCGGAGTCCGAAATCTCAAAAAAAAATTAACCCTACGCTCCAGGCCAGAGAGCCCAACCCCCCCAAACCTGGACCCATGCGCTTGGGGGGGCTCTTCACCCAGAACCGGGAGAAACCCGAAACCCAAACGTTGGACCACCCCTCCGGCCCCTCCGAGCCTTAAAGAACCCTTAACGGAATCCTTGAAGGAGGAGCCCTAAACTCAGGGTTTAGGGCTTTAGGGGTTTAGAGGCCTACCCCCCACCCAGCCCAAAGCTTAAACTCTTCTAAACAAAACAAAACGAAGCTGCTCAAAGGCTCAACTGGCCCAAGCCCTAACCCCTAACCTTACCTTTGGTTAGTAGGGAATGGAGGAATGGGGTACAATTATAACTACTATTGCTACCATTCTTCCATTCCCTACTAACCAAAGGTAGGTAACTGGTCAGGCTACGAGCCCTACCTTATGCAGCACACAGGCCCAGCGGGGCTAAGGGCTTTTAGGGTTTATAGGGTGTTAAGGGCTTATCGGGTTTATCACCCAGAGATCCCAATACCCCTTAAGTAAGGAATAGAGCCTAGATCATAAAAATGAAGGCTTCTATAATTTAAGATATATTCCTTAATTCCCTTATAGAACCCTTATAGATCCCTTTAAGGAGCCCTTTGAGGAACCCTAGGTATTCCTTAATTAAGGGGCCCCTTGGGTTCTCTGGGCTTGTGGGGTTGAAAAGGTTTAGGGCTGTCGGGTCCCGAGGATTGGAAGGAGTTCGCGGTTTAGGGCTTAGGGTTTCAGGGTTTAGGGTTTCAGGGTTTAGGGTTTAGGGTTTCAGGGTTTAGGGTTTAGGGTTTCAGGGTTCTATACCCAGAGAACCCAAGGCCCCTTAATTAAGGAATATACCTGAAATTATAGTAGGCCTTAATTGATTTAAGTGGTCTATTCCTTAATTAAGGGGTATTGGGGTCTCTGGGTAAGAAGGGGCCTGGAAGGGGTTCTTCTAGAACTGTTCTAAACGGGGTCTGAGGGGGTTTGGGGCGTAGGGGCTTTTACGGGTGTACGGGATTTAGGGGTTGTTATGTGATGTTTACGGAGGTAACCTTTAACCCTTTGGCGTTGAAATAATCCTACAATAATTGAAAAGGTCAACCTTTTTTTCGGGCTAGGGCACTCAGCCCTTCACCCCCTTACAGTTAGGTGTTTGGTGTTTTGTTGTACAGGATGTAGCCGCTTCGGGTTTACTGGTGATGGTTTAGGGGCCTGGAAATGGGGTTTAGAGGTTTCAGGCGCAAGCTTGAGATTCTAGAATTTGGATCATCTCGGGATCTAGTTCTTCCTCCGGTGCGAATCCGAAATAGGCCCAGGGCTCTGAAGGAGTTGGTCCAGAAAGACGTGGTGGCCACGATCGCGTTCGTTACACAAAGACATGACCCTGCTGGATGCTTTGAAGGAAATACACTGGGCTTTGGAGTACCATACTTTAATACTTTTTTCTTATTATGAAACAAAAGTTTATACTTTTTTCCCCCTGGTCACTTAAAAGCCCAGCACAAAAGCTATTTGCTGGGTCTCGAAGTCGAAGTTGCTGACACAGAATTCTCGCTGAAGAATTGGGTTCAGGAGCTGCAGCGAGCTCGCACTCTGGCAGGCTTGCCAGCAGATGAGCCAATTCACGGTCCCATCATGACGATGTCGGAGACTAGTGGCAGTAGTGCTGTCCGAAGTCGCTGTCGCTGCCGAGAATCAGAGTCATGTTACCCAAATAATGGGCTGCTGGGTTACATCATATATGTGTTTAGTAACCTAAGTATTTTGGTACCGTAAGGGCTCCTTCCAGAGTTACTGGAAGGGAACCTACGGATTACTACTGCTGATGGACAAAATCCTGCATTACCCATTATAAGGAATATACCATAATTCCCATAGTTTAGGGTCCTTAGGGTCATGCAGGATTTTGTCCATCAACAGTAGAATCCACTACTTACGTAGGCATCTGGGAGCCCTAGGGTTGCATCTCAGGGTCTAGGCCCAGAGAACCCAGGGCCCCTTAATTAAGGAATATACGTGAAATTACAGAGGCCTTAATATTATGATTTAAGGTATATATTCCTTAATGTATTGAGATCTCTGGGGGGTTGTGGAGCTGGAAAGCCCGCACCTCTAAGCTGTATTTCTAGTACTGCGCTGTAGGGGTACAAGGGCACCATGCGGCATTCCTTAGGCTCTGGCCTGAAGTCTGCATTACTGTTAGGCCCTAGGCCGAAGACCCCAGAGTATATAGGGTACCATTTCTATACCATAGAAGCCTTAGGGTATCAAGGTCTAGATTTCTGAAACTCCAGCCTTCCGTTCCTAATGCTTGGGGTTTGCAAAGTTTTGAGATTCCCGGACCTGCCTTCCCACCTGTAGAGCTAAAAAGCAGCCCCGACGCAGCTAGTCTTGAGGTTTGAAAAATGTGTAAAAATATCCCCTTGTTGTGGCATCCCCTCCCTATATGATTCCACAGCCCTAAACGCCAGCTAAATCCTTTGCCTCACTGATAGTATCCCGTATACTGGGCCGCAAACCCTAGGCCCTAGACTACCCATAGGCTACATAGTACTTCCTTTTTGGGGTTCATAGTCAGGATCCTATAAGGTAATCCCCAAAAGGAACTACTACGGAGCCTATGGGTAGGAACTAGACCCAAGGCCCTAAGAAAAGTAGCAAAAGCCACTGCCTCAGGGATGAATGGCCCCACCATGGATATGCCAGTCCAGTCGGCGGCCTCAGAAAGTGTCTTAACAGTTTAGTTGGAATCTTAATAATAACACCAACAACAGCGATAATAACAATAACAACGATTTTAGCTGCAATAATAGAGAAAATTGCAATAAGAAACTGATCGTCTCAGTAGTAGGAGTCGTCGTCGTCGTAGTCATCGCAGTCGTGGTCGTAGCAGGAGGAAGAGGAGGAGTAGCAGGAGGAAGAGGAGGAGGAGGAGGAGCAGCACAAGTAGGAGGAGCAAGAGGAACAGCAACAACTATTTTCTAAGTGGTATATATTCGGGTTTTCATTACTTTAGGGTTCAGGGTAGTAGGGTTTAGGGCTTTCAGGGTTTAGGGCTTCACAGTTTAGAACGTCACTGTTTCGTGTGGAGGGTTGAGGTTTTTTGGTTTCTGGATCCTGCAGTCAGGTTTTGTGGTTGTACAAGGGTTTAGGGTTTGGGGTTTAGGGTTTAGGGTGTTCCCTGCAAGCGTCGCGCCTCGACCCAAGAGGTCGTGGGCGGCGCGCCGCGCTAAAGCTAAAGTCCCACCCCGAGACCGCCCAGTCACTACTCTTTTAGGGTTTAGGGTTNTGTTCCCTGCAAGCGTCGCGCCTCGACCCAAGAGGTCGTGGGCGGCGCGCCGCGCTAAAGCTAAAGTCCCACCCCGAGACCGCCCAGTCACTACTCTTTTAGGGTTTAGGGTTTTTTTTTAATAGTGCCTTGAGTCTTCTGTTGCTCTGGGCTCTTCTTGTGCCAAAGATTGATGGACAATCCAAAATCGTAAACCCTAAGTCTTAAATCCTAAATCCTAAACTCTAAATCTTAAATCCNGTGCCAAAGATTGATGGACAATCCAAAATCGTAAACCCTAAGTCTTAAATCCTAAATCCTAAACTCTAAATCTTAAATCCTAAATATTAGCCACCTTAAAGGCCCGCGGGGACGGCCCGGAATCCAAAATCGTTAACCCTAAATCTTAAATCTTAAATTCCAAATCCTAAATCCTATAAAAGCTTTTTTCAAGACCACGGGACGGCCAGAACCCAAAATCCTAAATCCAAAATCGTAAACTCTAAATCCTAAACCCTAAATCTTAAATCCTGAATTTTAAAGGCAAAGGATTCGGGTCCAGGCAATGTCGCGGGGGTCCCTGAACACTAGTCCTAAATTTAGCCACCTTAAAAGCCCCCGGGGACGGCCCGAACCCAAAATCCTCAATTTTTCAAGACAAAGGATGGGGGTCCAGGCAATGTCCCGGGGGGCCCTGGACACTAATCCTAAATTTAGCCACCTTAACGGCCTCCGGGGACGGCCCGGACTCGTAAACCCGAAATCCTAAATCCTAAAGCCCTAAATCCTAAATCCTACACTAAACCCTAATTCCTAAATCCTTTAAATCAAAACGAAGTTTGCCATGATAAATTCTTTTCGTAAACTGCGTGTTTTAGACTAGTGACCCATCTCGGTGTCCTCCCCATATTGGCGCCTCCCAGGGGACGGCCCGAACCCAAAATCCTCTGTCCAAAATCGTATACCCTAATCCTAAACCCTAAATCCTAAATCCTAAATCGTAAATTTTAAAGGCAAAGGATGGGGGTCCAGGCAATGTCGCGGGGGGCCCTGGACACTAGTCCTATATTTGGCCACCTTAAAGGCTTCCGGGGACGGCCCGAACCCAAAATCCTACATCCTAAATCGTAAACCCTAAATCCTAAAATCCAAAATCCTACACTAAACCCTAATTCTTGATTCCTTTAAATCAAAACGAATTTTGCCATGTTAAATTCTTTTCGTAAAATGCGTGTTTTAGACTAGGCTCGTGGCCCATCTCGGGGTCCTCCCCATATTGGCCTAAATCCTACATCCTACGAACGGCCCGAACCCAAAATCCTAAAACCAAAACCGTAAATCCTAAATCCTAAATTCAAAGGCCTCCGGGAACCAATCGGACCCAAAATCCTTTATCAAAAATCGTAAACCCTAAATCCTAAATCCTAAAGGCCCCCGGGAACGGCCCGAACCCAAAATCCTAAATCCAAATTCGCAAACCCTAAATCCTAAAGGCCCCCGGGGAACNGGAACGGCCCGAACCCAAAATCCTAAATCCAAAATCGTAAACCCTAAATCCTAAATCCTAAAGGCCCCCGGGAACGGCCCGAACCCAAAATCCTAAATCCAAAATCGTAAAACCTAAATCCTAAATCCTAAAGGCGCCCGGGAACGGCCCGAACCCAAAATCCTAAATCCAAAATCGTCAACCCTAAATCCTAAATCCTAAAGGCCCCCGAGAACGGCCCGAACCCAAAATCGTAAATCCAAAATCGTAAACCCTAAATCCTAAATCCTAAAGGCCCCCGGGAACGGGCCCGAACCCAAAATCGTAAATCCTAAATCCTAAAGGCCACCGGGAACGGCCCGAACCCAAAATCCTAAATCCTAAATCGTAAACCCTAAATCCAAAATCCTAAAGATCCCCGGGAACGGCCGAACCNCCAAAATCGTAAATCCTAAATCCTAAAGGCCACCGGGAACGGCCCGAACCCAAAATCCTAAATCCTAAATCGTAAACCCTAAATCCAAAATCCTAAAGATCCCCGGGAACGGCCGAACCCAAATCCTAAATCCAAAATCCTAAACCCTAAATCCTAAATCCCAAAAGCCACCAGGAAAGGCCCGAACCCAAAATCCTACAGCCAAAATCGTAAANAAGATCCCCGGGAACGGCCGAACCCAAATCCTAAATCCAAAATCCTAAACCCTAAATCCTAAATCCCAAAAGCCACCAGGAAAGGCCCGAACCCAAAATCCTACAGCCAAAATCGTAAACCCTAAATCCTAAATCCTAAAGGCCCCCGGGAACGGCCCGAACCCAAAATCCAAAATCCAAAATCGTAAATCCTAAATCCAAATCCTAAAGGGCTCCGGGAACGGCCCGAACCCAAAATCCTAAATCCTAAATCGTAAACCCTAAATCCAAAATCCTAAAGATCCCCGGGAACGGCCGAACCCAAATCCAAAATCCTAAACCCTAAATCCTAAATCCCAAAAGCCACCAGGAAAGGCCCGAACCCAAAATCCTAAAGCCAAAATCGTAAACCCTAAATCCTAAATCCTAAAAGCCCCCTGGAACGGCCCGAACCCAAAATCTTAAATCCAAATCGTAAACCCTAAAACCTAAAACCTAAAGGCCGCGGAAGGCCAGAACCCAAAATCCTAAATCCAAAATCCTAAAGATCCCCGAGAACGGCCGAACCCAAATCCTAAATCCAAAATCCTAAATCCAAAATCGTAAACCCTAAATCCTAAATCCTAAAGGCCACCGGGAACGGCCCGAACCCAAAATCCTAAATCCAAAATCGTAAACCCTAACTCCTAAATCCCAAAGGCCACCGGGAACGGCCCGAACCCCAAATCCTAAATCCAAAATCGTAAACCCTAAATCCTAAATCCTAAAGGCCGCGGAAGGCCAGAACCCAAACTCCTAAATCCAAAATCGTAAACCCAAAATCGTGAACCCCAAATCCTAAATCCTAAATTTTATTGACAAAGGAGTGGGGTCCAGGCTTTAGGGTAATATAATATATTAAAGGCCTGTACGGCCTGGTACCGCCTTGCAAGGCTGCATAAGAGGCGTCACGGCCCTCGAAGCTAACTCTTCTGCGGGCTAGGGTCAGTATTGACCTCGACCAGCCAGATTTCCTGCTCTGGTCTCGGTTGCCGTCGCTTGTGGCTCNCGAAGCTAACTCTTCTGCGGGCTAGGGTCAGTATTGACCTCGACCAGCCAGATTTCCTGCTCTGGTCTCGGTTGCCGTCGCTTGTGGCTCGGCGGGCTCGCTGCGGCCCGCTGCCTAGCCGACAGCTGATTAGGGCCTTGCTCGCAGTTTGGGGTTTAGGGTTTAGGGTTTGGGGTTTAGGGTTTAGGGTTTGGGGTTTAGGGTTTAGGGTTTAGGGACAAGGTCATAGGCTTTCGTGGCATTCTTAGACACGTTTGTGGCCACTTTTTCTGGCTCCCGGTGCCCTAAGTTAAGCCCTAAACCCGTAAAAACCCAAAACCTAAAGCCCTGAACCCCGAAGCCCCAGCCCAAAACTCCAAGCCCTAAACGATGCCCGATTCGAAGCACTGAAGAGCTAGGCCCTGCTCAACAGGTGCTTGGTTTAGAAACAGGGCTTCAGGAACGTAGGATTCAGTGTTCAGGCTTTAAGGCTTTAGGTCATCAGGGGTGGAGCTTAGGGCGTGGCATCTGCTCATCTATAAAGAAGCCTACATACTTACGAATATCATTGCGTAGGGCCCCTTATTCTAACCTATAAAGGAGCCAAAAGCCCCAGTCTGATTCCGATTCGTTTGATTGTCTCGGGTTCTTTGGATTTCGAAAGGTGCCTTGTGGGCCTTTGCAGCCGAAGTTCCCCAATCTGGCCCCAACCATTTGGGCCTTACTATCAAGAGTTCAAAGCCTTGGTGAGCACCCAGTCTTATCTCCCAGAAAGTTTGCCAAATGGCATGTTGTCTCCGAAAGTCATGTCTAGCTACCGACGAACAATAGCAGCAACTACCCCAGCCCTGCTTCGATTGATCTTGTGCACATCTGCGTGACAGGCAGTACAATTCCGAAAACTCGCAGGACGCGGGGCATGGACTCCAAATAACTAGCTATAATGCGATATACGATGCTATAATGGCTTATATTGCGATAAAGTAAATACAGTTTCAAATGCTATCATATATTTTACGTAAATATTACACATACAGATATACCGGCAAGTACTGTACTGCACTGTATTGTGTCAGACTATGTCATATTCTATGAGGCCAGATTAAAATACACTAAATCATTTAGACAACCCCAAGCCCCAAAATCCTAAGCTCCTGGAGCCCTAGACCCTAAACCCTAAAACACCAAAATAGCTAAAGGAAGAACTCAACTGTCTGGTGCTTAGTAGGGAATGGGGGAATGGATCCCTATAATCGTCCCTTAAGATCCCTTTCAGTAGTCCCAATATCCCATTCCCCCATTCCCTACTAAGAACCAGACTGTCAAATCATCGCAGGAGTAGAATTAGAGTATACTATATTGGTTACGTATCCCGAAAGCCGACACCCCAAAACCCTACAGCTTTTACTTAGTAGCTGAGTAGCTGAGTGGATACACTTTACACTTTCTGGGATAATATTACCCACTATATAACGGAAAGTGTACACTTTTTGGGGCTTATGAACTCAGCAACTAAGTTTTAGCACTTAAAGGAAAGGCTCAAATCATCGCAGGAGTACACCCCGATGGCTGCAACCGGACCATGCCGGGCTGATGTCAGCCTACACCAGGTCCCCGGGCTTCTGTGCAGTCCATCAGGGTTTATACACCTTGTTTAAGGTTCGTGTCCGGAGTTTTGGCCGGGTTTTGCCTTTTGCTTTTGCCTAAACAAATTGTCTTTATCCTGGGCTTGAGGGTTTAGGGTTCAGGGTTTAGCGTTTGGAGTTTAGGGTTCAGGGTCTCGGGCTTAGAGTCTAGGGATTCTGTGCAGCCTATTGGGGATTTTAGGGTTTATGGCGTGGGGGTTTAGCGCTTTAGGGGTTTAGGGCTAAAGGGTTCTATAGTGGAGCCTCTGATGTAGGGTTTGCTTAAAGTTTTTGTGTTTGGGGCTTTCGTTTTTGGATGTTTATGATTTTTGTTTTGTGCTTGAGGGTTTTAGGGGGTTTCGTGTTCGGGCGATTGGGAGCTTCTCGTGACCAGGGTCCATGTTAAGGTCCTTGGTCCAGACTCCTGAAGACCGCACAAGCAAGTACGTATGTATTCAAGTATGTATGTGCGTATGAACGTATGTACGTACATTCATTCTTCAGCACATTGATGTGTTCATACACGTATGTGTTCATATGCTGCCCCAGATCTTTCGAAGTCGTATGTTAACCCTACCGGGGCATCTTCAAGTTCTGAAGCCTCATGCGAAACCGGCTTTGTGACAGGTGATGCCCACCAGCCAGCCTCAGCCCACCCCAACACCACAGCTGTGCCGGCCCCAGATTGAAGATGAGTTCATAGGGACTCTGAGGGGGGTAAGGGGTAGGGGACAATACTTTCTTAAATAGGCCTTATTAAGTCCTTATTGTAGGTATTACGGCCCCCTACCCCGCTAAGGGTCCTTATGATGAGTCTGGCGTTTAGGACACACGGAGTTCAGAAGAGAAAGGTCCCCCACCACGGGACTAGCTTGCTGACGAAAGAGACAGCGATTTGGGGTTCATATGGTATAGTATAGTATATGGGTTTTGGTTTTAGGGTTAATAAGATCACTCCGACTGTTGAGGCACACGTCTACCACAGTGCAGCCACAAATGGAGGCGGGTTGTTGTCTCACCATGCGGCTTCTGGCGTCTCCAGGGATTACATCAGATATCGCACCAGCCTTGCAACTTCAAGTGTTTCTACCATATCTTGTCCTGGTGAAACCTGGTTTCCGGGGTTAAGGATGCACAAAGTTATCGTTTGATTTCCATTTCGGTTGGACATGACTTGCAGAATGCTGTAAGTAGTGCTTTGTTGACATATATAGGCTGCTGATTCCGACCTCGTTGTACGGTCTCGGTAGCGGCTTGGACGCTCTAAGAGGCCGCCGAGCTTGAACATTGAAGAAGAATGGAAGGATTTCCACGAAATCGGGTTAGACGCCTAGGGCCTAGGGAACAGGGCCCGGTTTTTGCGAATGCATACCAAGAGCTTGACCAATCTGAACTCCACAGAAGAGAACAAGCACGAATCCCGAGTGCATCTGGAAATCCACAGAATCCCATACCGCTTGGCTGCGGAATGTTTATAATTGTAGTAGGCTTCCTCAAGACAGTTCGGGGATGTTGAAATTTGGGGCCATCAGGTACTTTATGGTATAGTTACCCCTGTAGTGCGAAGCCTTAACGACTCGAAACCCTAAGTCTTAAACCTTAAGACCAAAACCCTAAGCCCTAAAAAGAAAGCCTTCAGCCCAGGCCCTATAGACTTCCGGCCTCAAACTTTCGCGCCTAGAAACACCGAGCCCTCAGGCAGCTCCCCGTCCACAAATTGGGGCGCGCCCGGCATGATTGGTTTGGAGATCCCTTGGAGTTTTAAGTTTTGGCTTTTACCCAGAGAACCCAATACCCCTTAATTCAGGCATATACCTTAAATTATAGAGGCCTTACTATTATGATTTTCGGTATATTCCTTGAGGGGTATTGGGATTTCTGGGTAGGGTTTCAGGACCTGGGCAGGAGATTTCAGGGTCGCAAGGTTTGGCCGTAGGGTTTAGAGCTCAGCATTGACGGTTTGGGTTTGAGATTTTCCACGTCTAAACCCTGAAGCCTTCAAACCCTCAGCCCCCAACCCTGAACCCGAAGCATTGCTTATGATACTTATGATGTTATGTGATTATGGGTGCGGGTCAGGGTCTTCTCTTCTCTACAAAACACACAGAACACGAACCAACTTCAAAGAAGGTTTGTGGGGATTGAGGCTTAGGGTTGAGGGTTGTTTAGTTTATTTGGTTTTCTAGTTTCAGGTCTTTGTCTATGCATGCAAGGGGGGATCGTACACAAGCCACATACAACAGCTCGCCAGGTCATGATGGGCAGCAGCCAGCCGCAGGCAGCGCAGACACCGCAGCTGTCGCGCACTCAAGACACGGAGCTGCTGTTCATGTTTAGGGTTTAGGGTGTGGGGAATACACGGAGCTGCTGTTCATCATGAGCCAAAGCTCCATATTAGTGTTCGCCAGCAGCACATGGTAGCACAAGTAAGTGGTAATTAGTGACTACTGCTGCTGCAAACCACCCCACGAGTTATACAGGCAAAAACATATGTACCGTGTTGGAGCCTTTCTAAAGTTATCGTCGTCTCTACTGCTGCGATTCTTCGTGTTGCTATTTCGAGCATGAGCCCGTGCTCGTTCTTTGTATTCTAATTAGGGTTTTGAGGTATGTTATACTATTGTGATAAGGAATCCTCCAAAATGATATAGGTAGTTATTAATTGGCCCCAATTTTTATGCTAGTCGATTCGCCCACCTCCGAGGCACACGGCTCCGGTGCAGCAGCAGCTTGAGGCAATGAGGGAGTTTCGTTTTAGGTGAACTTTTCGAGGTTTAGGGTTTAGGGGAACTTCAATAAAGAGGCTGAGCTCAATCAGAGGACCTTCCGGTACGGCCGTCACATGTGCCCAGGCCTGGCCTAGGAGTAAGCTCCTGGTCGGGCCAGCACTTTGATGCTCCTGGCACTCCTGCTGCTACTGATAGGGGCCTTAATAATAACCCATACTTTGTTGAGAGGTTCCTTATTATAATTATAGTATAATGGCCCAAAACCCTATTCTAATTGTTAAGGCCCCTATACTACGCTACTGGACACCTGTTGCGAACCCCAGTTTTCGTATAGTTGTGGCGCCAGCCAAGTTCACAATCTTCTGGGCTGGGGTCTTCGTAGCTTGCCAGTTGTGGAGTAGTAGCATGTAGTAGCAGTATTTAGAAGTTGCATCATGAGCAAAGGGAGCAGCCACAATTCCATCAGTAGCTCCCAGCCCTACCCCTATGCCTTCCCTTTGCTCGGCCAATGTGCCTGGAGGGCTGTGATGCCTCGTTTCTTGGTGGTTATGACACCATGCTTCCTACACCCTAAACCCTAAACCCCAGAGCCAATGTAGGGTTGTCAGGAGCTGGCGTTCTGCGTGTTCTCCTCCGTTGTGTTGACCAGTAGACTCGTGCCACAGATTCCGAACTCAAAGTAAGACCCCAAACCCAGCAATCCTCTTCACGAACTTCGGGTTCGGGTTCGGGAATTCAGCAATTCGGGGTCTACTCTCCCCTAAACCCTAAACCCCAAACCCTAAACCCCAAACCCCAAACCCCAAACCCTAAACCCTAAACCCTAAACCCCAAACCCTCAACCCTAAACCCTAAACCTAAACCCTAAAACCCAAACCCTAAACCCTAAACCCTAGGATGGCCGTCGTTTAGAGCTTAGGTTCTAGGCGGGCACCTTGCACACCAACCTCCGGGGCTTAAACCAGACTCCGAAGCCCGGGTTTAGGGTTTAGGATTTAGGGGTTTAGGGTTTAGGGGTTTAGGGGTTTAGGGTTTAGGGGTTTAGGGGCTTAGGGTTTAGGGGTTTAGGGGTTAGGGGTTTAGGGGTTTAGGGGTTTAGGGGTTTAGGGGTTTAGGGGTTTAGG